>JAUEKZ010256584.1:5864-19549 GCA_031471865.1 Melibe leonina
GTCTGTGTGTTTTGGGGGAAGGGGGTTGGTGTGGGGGGATGGGGGTGGAGGTAGATAATATCGGGCGATGTCTACGCTTGATAGTGAGTCTAAGTCGTTAATATAGGTTGTTTGGGGAGGGGGGGGTGTTGTAATATTTTACCTCGCAACATCCGAAACAGAACCTAGGCTATGTGGCGGGAAGGCAATGATGGTGACAGTACCAGTAGATATACCAATCCCCTTCCTCCGTTGCAATCATCATTCTCCTGATGCTACATTATAATTCATCATTTTGTCTAGAGACAAAACTAAGCGTGTACGGATTAGATTTGAAATTGACTACCGATATTAAATTGATAGATCATAACCATGGGCTCATTAAACAACCAACTTTATGGCTCTGCTATTCATCCGTGTTGGTACCAAAAAAAAAAAAAAAGAAAAAAAAAGGAATCCCCCTACCCTTCAAAAGAAAAAAAGAAAAGTTCGTCAGAATCACTTGTTGAATTCGCAATTATGCTGCTAGTGTTAGATTCAGAATTATGTGAGATTTGTAGGAAAATGAACATCGATAAAAATGATGTCAACATATCTCGAATATTTACGAACAAAAAAGTTAAACAAGAAAAAAGTGCAGCTTGTTCAATAAAAGAAGCAGAAGAATGGAGAAAATTGTCTAGATATCTGTATTTGAAAAGAGCAAACTATTTTTAGGTTTTTTCTTTCTTTTACTTTTAACAACAATTCTATACACACATTCTGGATGCATAACGAACTGAATGCATGATTGAAGAAGAGACACGTGTCCCCATCTTCGCCAAAAAAACAACAACCCAACAATTTAATCTAGAGCAAAAGAAACATAACGGGGTTTTTTCTTTTTCTATCTAGTACTTGGCCTAAACCGAAAGTGGGAAAACCGTAAGCGTGAATGACCAATATGGAATATAATTTATCTCTATCCCTTTAGCAGCGAAGCCTGATTCTAACCCAACTGAAATATGCAAAATCTTGAAAATGTACGTGTTGCTTGGCCAGATAAATCAGATTTCGGTGAACTGACAGATGTCAACATTCTGAAATTCAGGCTTTTGGCGTATGTCAGTTCACTGAAATCTGATTCTTCAGGTATAAGAACAGGTAGATCTTGAAGATTTCGGTGCCCTTAGCATTGAAAGGGATATTGTGCTCACAATGTGTGCCCACATGTACTTCGCCTCTCTCTATGTCTGTCTGTCTGTCTGTCTGTCTGTCTGTCTGTCTGTCTGTCTGTCTGTCTGTCTGTCTGTCTGTCTCTCTCTCTCTCTCTCTCTCTCTCTCTCTCTCTCTCTCTATCTTCTCTCTCTCTCTTACTCTCTCCCTTTCCTCTCTCTCCTTCTTCCTTCCCCTACGGTTTATCATTCTTCTCTGCATCCGCCTCCGCGACCCCCCCCCCCTCCACCACAGACCAAATAATTTAAAATCAATTGTAGCATATTGTCAATTTGGAAAATAAGTTTTAAAAGATGAAATGGTATTTAGCTATAAAAGTATACTGCAATGCTTAAAAGGTAAATTCTGTCCAAAATTTAAATGAAAGTTACTGTTCAATTATTGAACAGTTGCTGTTTTTTTTATCAATGATTGTTGATGCAAAATGATTATCTTTGAAATTGTTCATCTGTTTTGTTTTGCTTTTTTGTTTTTGTTTTTATGCTTTTTTTTGCTTTTGTTTTGCTTTTTTTTCGAGAGCGCTATTTTACATTTCTTTGTAATGTTTCCCTCACTCCCAGTTTTATAAAAAGCAGAAATGCTGCAAACCGAAAGGTTTCCCTTAATTTGCATATTATCATAACTTAAATTTGGTCGAATTTGTTTGCTATATCATTTTATTATTTATTGTATCAGGGAAACGCTTTGCAAAAGATTGGTAATACACAATCATAATTTCTTTTGTATTCCCTGTTTTTCACCATGTTTTGTTACATTAAATTGAAGAAAAAGGTTCTGATTTTAATATACTCAATGTTTGTTTCTTTTTAATTTCCTGACAAGAGTATGTAGTATCATTTTCATTTTCAGGTACCATCGTTGCATAGGAGAACATATCTATTATTTTTTTTAAGCGGTTATTAATTTTTAGTTTGTTTGTTGCCAGTTTAACGTCAATTTAAGTCATACCAAAATTCCAACATAAACGTCTTGAGTGTGACGCAGCAGGGGTTCGAAGCTCTGACCTTCCGGTTTCAGTGCAGACGCTCTACCAAGAGTTATGGAGACTATGAGGCGATTTATGGAAATTGATTCATTTTACGATTTGCCTGCCCAATGAATTTTTAGGATATGTGGAGTTAGAACCGAATATCACGCAGATTTGAGACGGTAAATCAATTCAGCTTAATTTAAAGGACCTTTGACATTGCTATAGTATTTAATACTATCAAGGTGTTTCATTTTTACATTTTTTGTTGTTGAAAAAAATAGAAAAAAGTTAAAGAAATGCCTTGATCATAAGACGCTCTTTTAAGTTGAATCCCTTTACCAAGTTGTGTACAAGTTTCTTTTTCTGGATAGGGTCAAGAGAAACGCCAGAGACCTGAGGAAGTGGAGAGCTACTGATTAATTACTGTTGAGGCCCAATGCTCCACCAGGCAGGCAAGAGGATTGAGACAAGTCAAAGTACAAGCCGTTTCTAGACCAAATCCTTTGCAAATAGTAGTATGCAATGTTTTTATTCAATTTAAACCTTTAAATACATAGGAGGGTATTTTAGTCAAGCTAATAACTGGATACTTCAAAATCTTCACGATTTGCCTGTTCTTATAATATAAGATAGAACAGATTTTAGTGAATTGTCATATTATGAATTCAAGGCTGTTGGCATATTATGTCATTTCACTGAAATCTTATTGATCTCATATAAAAACACGTTAACTTTGAAGATTTTCCACCATATTCTGTTTGACACGTCTGTGAAAGGGTTTACAAATTACAGCAAAATGTGGATCACACCCTGAAATGAGTGGAATAAGCAAAATAAAAGTGTTTGAATGAAACAAAACCAGGAGAGTGATACATGAACAGGTCCTGTCATAAAAGCCATTAGCCTATTGGCGACCAACATCACAAGACTGCAATAGATCTATCAACTTGGCTACTAGCTAACGACGATAGGGCAGTTCTTTCATAATGATAATACTAATAATATCTAGTTTTAGGATTCTAATATTTTTAGTTGTACGCAGAAAACATAACAAAAAAGACGATGTTAGTATAAAGCCATTTTATTAATTTTCAAGACAACATTGTCTGTGCAGTACAAAATAATGTGAGAAAAAAAAGAACAGAAATTAAACAAGCCTTTTTTTTAATCAAAGGGAAGTAACCAAGTTGAGACATACAAAACTGTAAATGCAGAGTTGCTTCCCCTGCAAGTGCTGTCGAGTGACTGACAATCTTACGCTCTTGCAGATCAACCTTATAACAAGTAGTATTGTACAGACTTAAACATTGTGAAATGAATCTATGCATATGATCGGGTAACATGTGTCTCAATCAGACACGTAAATCAAATTTAAGTCTCTGAACATAGTAGGTCTTCGCAATAATCAATAGATAATAATCAAACGAAAGAATGCGTTTGTAAACGTATACAAAAATACACACACACTAACACCCCCCCCTCTCTCTCTCTCTCTCTCTCTTTTTCTCTCTCTCTCTTTCTCTCTCTCTCACGCACACACATACGCACTAAAGCAAACAAGTAAAAACCAAACAAAATGATAAAAAAAAAACATGAAAAAAAATAACGAAAGTTAACTTCACATTATGAATTGTTATTTTTCCATTTTTTTAGATTCTTTTCTATTCTTCACAATATCCTGCACTATGGATTATTACCTTAAAGGTGGAAAAAATGAAGCATTCCGAAAGAAGAAAAATGTATCCTTAAAAATGATATTATAATTTATGCACACAATGCCTGCATTGTATGGATGGTAAGCTGTCATTCACCTTTTGGTAGCTTATATATATTTATTCTTCATCTTATTTCAATTATTATTCCACCTGGGTGTAAGCCTCCCCTTCTCTCCTGTCCCTTTTGATTGTGGGTAAATATATGCGGACATATGCATATATTTATGTATATGTGTGTATGTGTGTGTATGTGTGTGTATGTGTGTGTGTGTATGTATATGAGGAGAGAAACTGAGGTGGTGTGTTGTCCCTCGTGTTAATAAGAGGATAAGGAATGTCAGAGATTTTTAATGATTTTGTAATTCTAATTGTTTTATCACAATCGGCACAATCATCACTTAAATCCTTACGGTATTACCGTTATTATTATCATTATTATTATTATTATTATTATTGCTGTTAATACTGTCCTTCTTGATCTTCCCCCTCCTCTTAATCTTCTTCTTCTTCATCATCTTCTCCTTCCCATCCTTCGTATTATTATTATAATAACTTTAATTATTACTCTTATTATTATTTCTATCATTGTTATAACTTTCCAGAGTGCAATGTACAACAAATTCATAATCTCTGTTATTGGAGAAATACAAAGAAGATCTTATATCTTATCTTATATCTTATTTTGCATCACAATTTGTTCTTTAAAAGTTCTTCATTGGGAAATGAAATTTACTCCACTTTTCGTACTTCACCCAGGCACCAACTCGCGTTTTCATGGTTGGATTAGACCGTGGCCAACAGGCTCCGTAACTCAAGTGATGTGGCAAGGCGTCCGCCTTAAAACCATCTATGGTCGTGGGTTCGAATCCCAGTAGTATGGCATGCAATATGAATTACAAAGTCTTTATAATTTGTGTAGAAAGTTTAAACATATAATATCTTTGCCATTCCAAGTCGACGAGCGTTGCATTAAAGTAATCAAAGGACCAAAAGAAGGATGGATCTTTTAAGCAAGTTCTCATGTTTACTGACAATTTTTCTTCCTCGAAATGCAAACACTGGCCGCTGTGGAGACTCACAATCCACCCGCTGTTTTTGTCCCATACGAACTGTTGCTGCGTGGCACTGAGACGGAAATGATGAACGGCTAGCACGTCTTTACTTCTTGTCTCCAGGCACCGAATCCCGTTTCTCTCCTTAATCGCTTTTCTCCATGAAAAGACAAATTCAAATCCTGTCGTGCGGCCACACTTTTCTAAGAATGCTGTATCAATTCTGTTGTCCGTGGAGGAAAATGTTAGACACAGCTGACCCCTGAGGGATGGTCTGAGGGATCCCCAAGCGTAGGAAGGGGGCTCAATAACAGGCCAGTTGTTCAGAATGTCGGGAGCAATAGTTTTCATATACCAGTTAAAATCCTTACACTGCAGTTTACGTCTCAGATCCAGTTGGTTTGACACGTCACCAGGGTCTGCGGACCTTGCGTCGGGTAGTCTTTGAAACACATATTCCTTGTACTCATCCATCCATACCACCGCGACCCGCTTTAGATTTCGGTAGTAGACCTCTCCTACTTCGTAAGGGAGACGGTTGCGGAAAAGGTGAGCTATCCGTGAACACGGCACGTTTACGATTCGACCACCGCACATCCAGGTCTTGAAAGACATCTCGTACTGCTCGCCGCCCCACACGCCCAGACCGGGGTCGAATTTCCCGATCATCTCCCACCATCTCCGATCTATGGCAAAGGCGGCACCTAACATCACCGGGGTGGGAATCGGTGAGGGGAGGTTTTTCTCATCTTGAGGAAAAATCCGCAAATGTTGGTTTTGCATGTCCCACCGAAACGCGTTACGCTCATAGTCGATTTTCTTGATCCCGAAATTGTGTTTGTCAATAACGTCGACTACAGGGCATGCGATTGTCTTTGGATCGATTAAGATTGGTTCTAACAAGGGAGGTAAATAGTTGTAATTGACTTCAATGTGGGAATCCAAAAAGACAAGAAATTCGCCCGAAGAATTATCAGCACCGGCGACTCTTGTTAAAATCAAACCAAGCCGTCGGTTATTTTCCACGACTTTGACTTTGGTAAGATTATTACTCGAGATGAAATACTTTAGAGTTTCGACTTCAGAATTGGTGCTTTTGTCATCCACAAGAACTATTTCCTTTAGCAATTGTTTAGGTGAATGTTTGAGTACACTAACCATGGTCCTGATGATGGTGGATATGTGCTCGTTGTGAAAAGGAAGGATGACCGAGACAGAATTCAAAGGTATATCTTTCACAAATAGAGTCTTCTTGCACATTTCAGTCCTCTGGTCTCCGATCGAGCGATCATAAGATATTTTAGTGCTTACGGTGACGTTGAATTTGTGCCGGTCGTATAAAGCTTTCGAAATTTTACCTTCACTGTCCGATAATGGAAATAGTGTAGCTTTTCCTTGCTCCCCGAATCCAGTCCGTAAACTATCTTTGGCCATAAGAGAATAGTCATTCCAATCTACTTTTTCCTGTAGATTTAGATGACGGGGTTTGAGAACAGTGTCTGGTTTTGTTTGTTCGTGAGAAGCAATCCAATTATCACGGAACGTATCAACGATTGCTGCATCGTGGAGGGTGTAGTTCTGTAAAACAAGGAGATGGAATTGATGAGAGAAATGGTCCTTTTTGTATTGAAGGTTTGTCTAAATATTAACAAGACAGTGGGATGAGTGCATGCTGTCTGTGTGTACGTATTTGTGTGTGCATGTGTGTGCGTGTGTGTGTGTGCGTTTAAGAGAGAAAGAGAGCGGGAAGAGAGAAAGAGAGAGAGAGAGAGAGGCGAATGAGAGAGATAGAGAGAGATCAGAGATAGATAGATAAATAGATAGAGAGAGAGAGAGAGAGAGAGAAGGGAGAAAAAAAACTGAAGAGAAACAAGAATTGCTTTAATGCCAATGACACCATCACACATACAGAGTTGACAAAGTCTAACCCCTATAGCAGGATGAAAATGGAACAAATTACCACCTGGCTCTATCATTCATTGCTTTATCTGCCTTGTAGGAAAATTTAACAACAAAGTTAAAATAGTCATTGGATAAACCTTTCTAATGAGTTTCAAGATATCCGAATTTTGGTAATGATTATGATGACGAGGATAATCATTATCAGCATATTTTGATATTATAACCAACATTCTACTCCTTCTCCTCCACATCACCTCAACATCACCGGGGTTCTGTGTCGTCAGCGTTAACGTGACAGTAAGACAAAGGCACGCCCCCCCCCCTTTTTCACAGTAGTAGACTGCGCACAACACAGATGACTCTTTGGCCACAGGACCATCATCCTAATCAGGTCATGTACATTATTATTGTGTCCACTATTTTTAATTTTAGCAGTTGCTTTTTTTTTTATTAATGAGAAACTTTTGTTTGTTTGTTGAGAGTTTTAGGGCGTTTGCAACTGTAATGGTCATGTAAGCACCCAGGGTTAAGTAAGATGATGGGCTAGTTAAAAGAAGAGCCATATTTTGACCCTGCCAGGGGCGTTTCACAGGATTTACAGGAAAAAATATAAATGGGAAACGATCAAAATAATATATAAAACAGGCCTTTTATTGTTAACATATTTGATACACTCACCCGGTAGACAAAGACGAAATTTACACATGCTATCACACCGATAACTGTCGCAAAACGTGTCTTTTTCACTCTCATCTTGACAATACTTAACAATAACAGGGAAAACTACTTGAAAAAATTTAAGTCTGAATATTATCTCCTCTGTCTAGTACTAATGTCGTCACCAATTTATTTGAAAACATTATTGATGTATAAATGAGACTTTTTCAACGATTTATTAATAAGTGACAAGAAGATGTGGTGCTGACACGAGCGTAAAGTAACTCCGAGATGCTGCATTCACTTTCTATGACTTCAATAAAACAGTCTGCCACTGTAGCACTAGGCTTGCTTGTTTTGTAGCGTATCAATCAGAAGTAACTGATTACTGAACCCAGGTGTTAGTGTTAGTTTGATGATTGGCGGTCACAGCAAGTCTACTCGTCCACAGCTGGCCAGCTTGTTAGGGTTAGTTGCTCCACGAGTTGGTCACCACTAATAGATTCCATCTGGATCTATGATTGATTAAGTGATGAGTGTCATTGTGCCAAACTGGCGAACGATGTATGAGCTTGTTAGAGTCCTTGTGACAAATTAGCCACATATACAATAATATGAGATGGAGTCGCCAGGCTTCTCGACTACCGACCGAATGACCCAAGGTGTGTGTGAGTGTGTGTGTGTGTGTGTGTGTGTGTGTGTGAGAGAGAGAGAGAGAGAGAGAGTGTGTGTGTGTGTGTGAGAGAGAGAGAGAGTGTGTGTATGTGTGTGTGTGTGAGAGAGAGAGAGAGAGAGTGTGTGTGTGTGTGTGTGTGTGAGAGAGAGAGAGAGAGAGAGAGTGTGTGTGTGTGTGTCAAATGAGTGTTTAGATCTCTTTTCCCTTGCTTCGAGGGTTGAGATAGAAATTCTTCTAGAGACGGACTATAAAACAAAATGTCTGATAATGATGGGGACTTTGTACCAAAATGGTACTTGGTTGTATAAATATTATTGTTCATTCGGTGGGAAAAATATTTTTGTAACCTGATGTATAACTGGAAACGAAAGATGCGACTGTGATGGTTAACGGCGCTTAGGAATTAGTCAAGCTTTCACTCCAGCGAGTACCATTCCACGATGATGTTCGTCATATTTGTCTTCAGCCACAATGTCCTTTACCACAAGGGTCAACACAAAGAGTTATACTTAATTCATAGTCTTAGAAAAGGCAGCAAAAACATAATATATTAATTTTGACCTAGGTTTCTTGCAGGTCACCCCATATAGTTAAAACTTTTGATGTAACTAAAGCTTATTTTATTGAAAATGTTTGTATTGGGTGTGTTAGTTAATAACAAAATCATACAGCGGTCATTGTATTGTAATTGAATCGATAGAATCTCAGAGTCACGTTCTTGCTTTGTATTGAGCCATCAACCTACCTCGAATTCATGGCTAAGTCAATCAATAAAACATGATGTCTTGTTATATTATAAGTGTAATTGAATACTACAAGGACATAGTTTATCACTGTACGAACGTATGTTTTGTTATTTAATTTATCAAATACATCAGTCACCATTTTGTGTAGGTGCTATTTTAGACAAACTTGACGACTTTAAAATCCTCAGACGCGAGTCTAAGATTTAGTATGAATCTTAGAGTTTATTTAGGCTCGCATTGATTGCGTTGACCACCCTTTAAGTCCATAGCATCTAAGTTGAAATAGAGCTATATTTAGATTTTAGTATTGGACTAAATTCTATTATTGAGCCATGAAAGAATTCAGTAACAAAGTTAGTCTTACCAACGAAAAGAACCGATATTTCATTGTAAGTTAATGAGATTGTCAATAAACTGCATAATAATGGAAGAACTACATAGCTCGAAGCCTTGTCTTAGATCCAGCACAGGTTAATAGAGTTCAAAATATCCTGCTTGGATTTTCTTTTTGCTCTCTCTCTCTCTCTCTCTCTCTCTCTCGCTCACCACACACACACACACACACATACATACAAAACATACACGAACACACCCACACTCACACACTGGCATACTCTCTCTCTCTCTCTCTCTCTCTCTCTCTCTCTCTCTCTCTCTCTCTCTCTCTCTCTGAAACCTATAATTTCCCTTACCGTGACGTTGACTTAATGTTGTTTCTGAGATTAGTTTAAACCCCCAGATGACCAATAACATGAACGTTTTCTATTTAGATGGCGCAATTTATTTAGTATTGAAATTGTAAATATTGTCGCCATCTTTGGTGATTTAAGACTAACTGGTTGTTGCCATTCTATTGGAGGCTACACATTTTTCAGAAAGTCTATCATGTCCGTTAAACTTTTGATTTATTAACCGATTTTCCAAAGCTTAGCTTTCTCCACGAAACTTTCACTACAGTTATTATTCACCGATAAATCACATTAACTGACTGACCAATAAATTTAGTCTTGCTACATCAAAGAAAATGCCCAGTACATTTAATAACCATAAGATTATAATCCCCCGTCCCCTCTGTATGAGACAGTTATACTAAATAGGCACACGACTGAGCAGTGGAACCGGACAAGGCAACGAGTAATTAACCTTAGCAGTGAAAAGGTTAAATCACCCTTTATTCTGATGGGCGATCAATTCCGTATAAAAATGAGGTACAACCAATTCATATTATATTTCCACACTGTTCTATCAAAATCAATTATTTAATTTCAAATAACCAGGTCATCAACTTGTTATTGTACGATACCAGTAAAGAATGCTACTTCAGTTTCATTTCTTAATCAAATTATAATAATGATTGAAATGACTGAACACGAATTATTCTTAGGGTGACATTGTTTATAAATAATCATACACTTATTTCATCTAGGATGTGTCTTAAGATTTCATGATGTGGCGTTAGTGTGGCCACTTTGTTTTCAAAACTAAAGGTAAAAAGAGAACGGTGTACACCCTTGATTGGCTCGTAATTAAAGATCAACTCGACCGAGTGGGCGTGACCTGCTCTCGCTGATATTATGGCAACATGTTTCTGAAATCTGTAAACTTAGTGTCTGAAATATGATTTAATCGATCAGAGCAAGGCTTTTCCTACGACTATCACACGGAATCAAACACCAAATAGATTGTTGAAGGAAATAAGATTGGGTTAATCCAATTAAAGAAACAATCAAGAAACCTTTTCGAGCGAGGGTGCAAAATCAATAAAGTCACAAATTTCATGAAAATAGAACTTGTGACAATTGGAGTCGTGGGGGTGATATTTCGCCATTGTGCCTTTTTTTATTGTGATATTTTGGTGAAGTCCATAGTACCAATGGTGGTTTACAGCGATTTCCTCTCTGTTTCAGGTGTGCTTAGGTAAGAATGGGACTCCACATTCATTGACTACCTGGTTGGTTCTATATGAGAAAGGCGTTATATGTACTCAAAGGTCGAAGGGGATAATGAGCTTTATACGTACACTATGCTCTAAAAATACCAAATTAACAATACATAATTTGTAACCGAGCAATTATTTACACAACGAAATTAGGGTAGGTAGTTTGCACTAGCCAGGGGTCGTCAACAGACCACCAATGGTCCAGAGACTGCCTGCTTCCCATGGTTAAATATATCTATATATTGCTGGTCACAGGCATCCGGAGAGTCGCCATGAACAAATATTGGGCGTCGACACCGCTTTTCTGTTTTTGATATTCTCCAGTGCGCTTGGTTCACGGTGTAAAAAGAATGGCTCTCATAATCGAGACCTCAATTGAATCAATAGATCTCACTTCCGGAGCAGACTTTGAATAGACAGTTTATACGTTTACCACTAATTATGTAGGTTTATACAGAAATACCATTGGGCTATTATAAATAAGCCCTGCGCTGGTCGTTCCCTTAATAGATTAAAAGAAAGAGTTAAATCTTCATGACATGAACACTGAAATTAGAACTGGTTTGGGGATATTACTCGTATATTGGCGTGCTTTTCTTAATTCGACGTCCATGTTTTTTGCGTTCGTTTTCTGTTACGTCTGTCTTGATGAGGTGTTTGTTGTCATGAGTAGGTGTTGTTGTTGTTTTTTTGTGCCATGCAACCGTAAAGTCTCATCTACTGAATCACCCCCATAGAAGATCTTCTTCTTCCAATTAACTGACTGACTCGCCATGGCCAAGCATTACTGCCAGTGCGCATTCTTCTTAAACTCTTAAAGCGTTTTTTCTCTCTCGTTTTTTTAATTCAAAGCAATCATTTATCGGGTCTTTTTTAAAGCTATATGATGAAACGTATTTTTAAAGGTTTCGATGTTGCTCATGAGCTTTGCTGTTGTTGGCAAACTTTTCCATAACCTTATAGTGCTAGGAAAGTAGGAATGAAGATGACTATCAATATTAAATCGATGAAACAATTCAGGGGCTGAAACCTTACGGGAGCACGTCGTAATGTCCCTACAACAGGCTACCATATGAGAGAAAACTACATTTCCCCGCACACTCACCGGTACAAGCGGCCGGATAAAGTAAAATAAAGTAATGGATGTGCTCTTTTTAAATGTTTCGTCTTTCAGTTCTTTTACGTGCTTGATATAGATAGATGGATAGATAGACAAATAGATAGATAGTTAGACAAATAGATAGATAGATAGACAAATAGATAGATAGATAGATAGATATATATATAGATAGATAGATAGAGAGATAGATAGACAAATAGATAGATAGATATATAGATAGATAGACAAATAGATAGATAGATAGATGGAGATAGATAGATAGACAAATAGATATGTAAATAGACAAATAGATAGATAGATAGATAGATAGTTAGATAGACAAATAGATATGTAAATAGATGGATAGATAGATAGATAGATAGATAGATAGATAGATAGATAGACAAATAGATATACAGATAGATAGATAAATAGATGGATAGATAGATAGATAGATAAATAGATAGATTGATAGATAGATAGACAAATAGATAGATAGTTAGACAAATAGATAGATAGTTAGATGGATAGATCGATAGAGAGATAGATAGACAAATAGATAGATAGATAGATAGACAAATAGATAGATATATAGATAGATAGATAGAGATAGATAGATAGACAAATAGATATGTAAATAGATAGACATATAGATGACCGAGGCGCATTTGTTCAGTTGGTAGAGCGTTAGACTATTGCGTTGAAGGTCTTAGATTCGATTCTCCAGATGTGCCAATTTGTTTCCGGGTCTGGAAAACCGCACGGTCTATCCAGCAGTATATTGAGTAACTTGCCTTCCATATACAGCAGTGTCCTTGTCCCACAGACAGGTTGTATCTCGCCTAATAAGCGCTTGAATTGTACAATATGTTTCAATGTTCGATGTTTGCCGGGGAAATTAAACATGAAAAGCGCTCTGAGGTTGTGTCATGATGCGCTACAGAATTGTGGTTTGTATTTATTCGATTATTATGAATATCATCATTGTTTCTCATGAATATATGGATGGATAGATAGATATGTGGTTGGGTGGATATATTTATTGTTTGATAGATGGAAGGATGGATAGATAAATAGACAAAGGGAATAAAACACAAACTTGATAACAAATTAAGCAATGGATTCCTTCTTTTAATATTTTTATTGTCAATATATCTTGCAAAGGGTTACATGTCACAACTTCTCAAATGGACGGATGTAATATGAAACGTTCAACTTCAACAGTAAATCTTATTATTGCTATGTTACATACATGCTTGGTACAATGAGATGAAAATAGATAATCTTACTCAGCAGTACGAAAGATTCTGTGAAAATGACAACGGCAGCAGCGAGATGGAATGCGAATTCGCATTAAAGAACACGCTGATAAGAGAAACAAGAAGAGGAAAAAACAAGAAATGGCCATTAAAGATAAAGCAAATTTGAATGTATAGATGGATACAGAGACAAGATAACACAGTCGTTAAAGGTAAATACTGTTTCGATGATGCGCAGGTTTGTGAAAAACAAAAAATACGCAATAATTAGAGATAAAGCGATTGGATAGGAGTTTGGATGAACTATGGTAGTATATCAATCAAATATTGCATGTGGAAGCAAGAAACGTCTAAAAAACTTAGCAGGAATTGTTTGACAGAGAAACAGAGAAAAGAAGGGGGGGGGGGGAAGAGAGAGAGAGAGAGAGAGAGAGAGAGAGAGAGAGAGAGAGAGAGAGAGAGAGAGAGAGAGAGAG
>JAUEKZ010256695.1:0-19532 GCA_031471865.1 Melibe leonina
GTTTGTTCACAGAATATGGCTCAGCCTCTGTAAAGTAGATCTTATTACACTCAAGGTTTGTTCACAGAATATGGCTCAGCCTCTGTAAAGTAGATCTTATTACACTCAAGGTTTGTTCACAGAATATGGCTCAGCCTCTGTAAAGTAGATCTTATTACACTCAAGGTTTGTTCACAGAATATGGCTCGGCAGATATAGAAACAAACACGAATGAAGTGAAACACAACAAATCAGCAAGGATAGATAAAATAATTCTGTTATTATTTTATCAGCTGTGTTATTCACGTCAACTTTATAGAACACGACTTCAAGCAGCCTTTTACATCCAGTTCTTTGGGAGGACTTTGAACATTAGACTGCAAAAGTCTTCGCGTCTACGTAAAGAAATCATTTTATTGTTTCTTTGTGGTTTTCTTGAGGATTTGGAAGTGCTTGTGTTTTTAGGGTTTCTCGTCCGGTAGGATGTTTATAAAAACACTAACGCCCCATACACGTTGGACAGGGAAACAACACGGTGGTAGAAATTAGAAACCTGATATTATCCGTATTGTATGACAGGTGTATCTGCAAACAAGACCAAGTTATAATGGACTGCCTGGTTTATTTACCGTAGTACAAGAACTGACTGATTTTCAGTGTCAATGTGGTTTGAAGAATGGATGAAGGGCAACCTAGACTCTCTGGTGGAAATGCCTGTCGTCGTAGACCTTACAATAAAACTCACCTCCTGAAGACATCCCTTCGCTTATGGTTTGAAGGTAGGAGCTGGGAATAGAGAAAAAGATGGAGAAAGAAAAAAAGAAAGAAAAAAAAAAAAAAAGAGAGAGAGAGAGAGAGAGAGAGAGAGAGAGAGAGAGAGAGAGAGAGAAAGAGAGATGGAGAGATGTTGATGATTATTTTATGATTTCAATGATCACAATATACAACCCATTATGAAATTCTTTTTTTAGGAGAATTTTGTCTTCTTTCTCCCTCTTTACCATCTCTTTGTGTCATTCTCTCGCCTTTTCTCCCCCTCGCTATGTGACCGTGTCCCTCTCTGTGTCTCTTTGTCTGCGTTTTCTCTCGGTTCTCTGTCTGTCTTGTCTTTCTGTCTGTACTGTCTGCCTGCCCTTCACTCTTTTACTCCGTAGAACCTATGCTTCGTGATGCATGTTACCGTAAAGAAAATTACGGTAGAGATGAATTGCCATGTTATTTTATCCAAATGGAATGTCGTGCTTCGTTGAGCATTGAATGATTTAATCATAATACAGCTGTAAGAGAGTGAGCCAGGTGAAATGTCTATGGAGGTGAGGAGAGGCCACCCAACATATCACCCTATTAATGACTAATTATGCATTGTGTCGGTCAGTTCAAAAAGTCTCCTATACGAAGTCAAGAGGGCTTAACTGGGGTATTTTTCAACTATTGAATTATAGACATTATGTAGAGTGAATAAACATCACCGATGCTTTAAAAAAAAAAGAAGAAGAAAAATAACAACAAAAACAAACAAACGTAAAATTATCTCTATATTCACCCTAAACAAGGAAAGATAATTTCATGTTTATTTTTGAATAGATATTGGAATCTCTTGGTAAAGCAGTCTTGAAAAGAACAATCAGTAGAGCTGCTCTCTATTGTTGAACCCATTGTTTTGCTATGGACCTGTTGCGATGTATGGGGACGCAATAGCTCAGTTTGTAGAGCATCAGACTGTTGTACTGAATGTCCCGGGTTCAATCCCCTTCGGAGGCGGAACTTTGTTTTCCGGGACCAGAAAACCCCACTGTCGACCCAGCAGTAAAATGGGTACCTGACCCTCCATACAGCAGTGTCTTTGTCCCGCAAAGAAATTGTAACTCGCCTAACAGGCGCTTGTCTTGTCCTATGTGTTTCAATGTCTGCTGTTGGCCGGGGAAAGTAAAAAGTGTAAACCGTGATGAGCACTCGTGTATCCGCGCTATATAAGCCTCCACTTTAACTTTATATAGATTTATCCTAGCAATAAGTGTTGCCGTTGGGTCGTTAGTGCCATGGCTGGTCCGACCCAATAAGTAACAAGTAACAGCCTTCCTGTGTAATAAGCGCTTAGAGGAATCCCTGCTATCTCTTCTGCGAGTACATCCTGTTCCAAGTAGGAGGATCAGCCTACAAATAACACGAACGGTATTCATGCCGGTGGTGTGGGTACCTAGATGTGCACAATTTGGTGGCGCAGCGACGCAGCACAGAGCCAGGGCTGGAGAGCTCCGGGTTCGGTTTCTTCCAGCGAAACTTTGATTTTTACCTGGGAATGGAAATCTACTCCAATCACTTCACTAGACAGGTATAAAAATGGGTACCAACCCACTAGTTAAGTTTGTCAACGTAATTTGCAATAAAACCTGGCGTCCTGTCCGTTCAGAGGGTTAAAATAATCGTCTGCCTCAAGCTACAGAAACCGGGATAAGCTCCAAATCTATGGGTCAGTATTTATGCTACCCGGTCGGTACATCGGACCTGTCGAAGTATGGATTCGATTAAAATCAAAAGCTGTTCACGCCGAACACTTTGGTAAGTAACGTATGGTCATTTACATAGAGGTTTTATTATTTACACTAATGCTTAATAGCCACAGGGGACAATGGCCGGCAAGCCCCCTTCTCATGGTCACACGTGTTTTTATGTAGTCATCTGCATAAAAATGTTGGACAGCGTCCATTTCATACTGGGTTCCATAGCCACATCTGTTCTTCATTCTCTCTCCCCCTCTAACCCCCCCTCTCTCTGTGTGTGTGTGTGTGTGTGTGTGTGTGTGTGTGCGCGTGTGTTTGTGTGTGAGTGTTTGAGAGATAGATGGATAGATAGATAGAGATAGAGTGAGAGAGAGAAAGAGAGAGAGAGAGAGAGAGAGAGAGAGAATGAGAGAGATTGTGTAAGTGAAAAGTATTGTATTACCACTACATAAGTGTTTTCTTATTTGATAATTCAGCATCTCCGCAAATTTCAAATATTGCTTAAATTTTACTTTATTTTCCCCCTTTGTAACTACTACTACTGCTACAACAACAACTGCTTCTACTATTACTATTATTACTACTGCTGCTACTACTACCACTACGAATACTAATACTGCCACTACTTCTGCTACTACTACTGCAACTACTGCTACTACTATTACTGCTACTACTACTACTACTGCTGCTGTTGCTACTGCTACTACTACTACTACTACTACTACTACTACTACTACTACTACAACTACTACTTCTTCTTCTTCTACTACTTATACTATTACACTATTGCTACTACTTCTACTCCTACAATTACCACCACTACTACTACTACTTCTACCACGGTCACTACAGCTTTCGAGCCATGGCATGTCATAGTAAGACGAAGGAATGTATCGGATGGATGTTGCAAATTTGACTGAGCAAGCCATTCATTCCACTACTACTACTATTACTACTACTACTACTACTACTACTTCTTCTTCTTCTTCTTCTTCTACTACTTCTACTATTACACTATTGCTACTACTTCTACTCCTACAATTACCACCACCACTACTACTACTTCTACCACGGTCACTACAGCTTTCGAGCCATGGCACGTCATAGTAAGACGATGGAATGTATCGGATGGAGAAGACTCGATGGATGTTGCAAATTTAACTGAGCAAGTCATTCATTCCAACTATGAAAAGCAATAAAACTCGCGATTGGTTTTCCATTTCACCGACCGACGTATGTACACAATCCGCACACATACCTTCCCACAGGTAATACGTTACCACAGGTGTAACCCAACTCCTTAGGTCATGGTGACATAGCTTCAAGACTTAATAATGATTCCCATATTAAAAAGGTTAAAGTTCATGAACCATTTTTATCTCCTATTTATAGCTGTTTGTCATTTCTTACCAGGAAGAGTTTTCTATGTGGGTATTAGTAGTGAGGCAATTTTCGGGGTATGTTTTTGTTTTGTTGTTTATAATTTATTGTGACCCTTGTCTGTTTGTTAATAAACAAACTTAATGACTTTCGATACCACCCCCTTACTCATGGTTTTAACCTCACATAGCTTTGTTTGTTTGTTTTGTTTATTGGGAGTTTAATTTAACCATTACACAGCGATCTCTGATTCTAACCCAACTGAAACATTAAAATCTTGAAAATATACGTGTTCTTATACCAGATAAATCAAATTTCAGTGAACTGACATATGCCAAAAGTCTTAAATTCAGGCTTTTGGCATGTCAGTTCATTGAAATCTGATTTATCTAGTATAAGAACAGACAAATCTTGAAGATTTTGGTGTTCTTAGCAGTAAAAGGGTTAAGAGCGCCATGACACACGAGAATCATTGAAGCGCCCGTCTTACGAAGCCACTGCTATTATCCTCATGTGTGTAGTTTCGTGGCGCCCTTAAATTTTCCATTTTCTAACGGGGTCTATTTATAATATGATTACTGTTTATTGAAGAAATATTATTTACCATAACATTCTTGGTATTCTTGCTGCTTTCTTTCTCAGAATACCTGCCTGGGATTGAAGAGTTCTTGTGTGACACGTTAGCCAATGAGAGTCTGTCTGTCTTCGCGGAGCAGAGGCGGCTGTTTTTCTTGGAACGCCTGGACATCGTTAAGCTGCCTCCTACCGTCCCACCGAGAGAAGGTAAGCTGGGAAGTATGAGGATTATGATAATGATAATAATAAAGATAGAAATACTAATAATATTAATTATTATTATTATTGTTATTATTATTATTATTATTACAATAATAGTAGTAAGAAAAATATTTAGAAAGAAAGAAATGGGATTAGTGACCATACTCTTGCTGTTCTTTAAAGAAGGATAAAATTCGTAAGTGCAGTAAGAAATGTTGTGAATGGGTAAGAACTTGCAAGTAAAACCGAGTAAAGAGCAATCTTACAAAAATGAACAAACAAATAAAAGCAAAAACCCAAAATACACACACACACACACACACACACACACACACACACACACACACACACACACACACACACACACACACACACACACATGCATACACACACACAAACACACACTTACATACACACACAAACACACAGACAAACACACACACACGAACACACACACACATACATACACACACACATACACACACACAAACACACACACAAACACACACACATACACACATACACACACACACACACACACACACCAGTATGCACCATGAGTGTAAGTGCACCGAGTCATGCTGTATTCATACATATTCTCTCATTGATATCGGCAGGCCGCAACCTGTCCCAGGAACTGCTCAAAGACACCGAGGAGAAAAGCGGCATACCGTCCAGCCAGCACCCCAAACTCGCCCCTTTGCCGGACTTTGCCGCCACCCAGCGGGAGATCGCCCGGAGTTTGGCGGGGTCTACTAACGGTCACGTGATCGAGGACAAGGAGGACGATGGCGATGGCGATGACGACAGCCTTGAGAAGGTCAAGGTCTATGACGACATCGATCTCGGTGATCTAAGGTAAGTGTTGCAGTACAATAAAATTCTACCCTTGAAATGAGTGTATCGAGAGTTGTATGATAAGCCTTTGTTAGAACAACTCATCTGCAACTGCACTGCCCTATCGCGTCACTTGAAGGCGGCTACCAGACAGCTCATCAATTTGTTGACTGACTGAAGAGGTGACACTTGGAGGTGTGAAACACATAGGCAACTATTATTTAATTTGACTTAAATTTGAAAAAAAGGAAAAGGAGGGATTCCACCTTTCTTTCATGTCAACTGCTTTGTGACCACACAAACAGAAAAAAGACGCAACTTCATATTTTTGTCCAACTGCTTAGTTTTATCTGTGCACACTTTTAATATTACACAAACGCACTCTTCTTCACAGCTTTGCTAGTTTTGAATTGATGATAGCAGTTTGTGATGTGTATTATGAAATGGACATGAATTGATCGATCTCATGTGTCAGATCAGATAAATATCCATGTCCCTGGATAAGCTCGCGATGTAATCAATTCACCACATTGGCCGCGATCACACTACCGTAAACATTTGAAGCTATATTTAACATTGAGCCGACATGATGAAGTTGTTTTACTGGATAAGGTCGCCTGTTACTAAACCCAGTGGTCCTATAGCTGTGAAGTATTACGACCCGGGGGGAAGGTAAGGAGGCCTAACATAGCGGTGACTTTCACACGGAGGGTCAAGATTTCGATTTTTTAATTGTTTTTGGTGTTCGCGGTTTGAATGTACAAAAGTCACTCAGAATTTTTAATTATTATTCTTTTAAACGTTTTTTTCCTTCATATAATTGATTATTGTTTGAATATCACACTGTAACCAAATGCAAATCAATTGTTTTATTATTGGAAAAAAACTTTTTTTAGCATTTGTCCCAATTTTCCAATGTGTATTTACTATAACCACTTCTTTTTTTCTCACCTTTATCAAGGGTAAAGTACTTTGCTTTTAGTGTAAACTTTACTTTTCAATCCTGCCTTCTAATTATGTTGGCATGCGATCTATATCCGTGGTTTTAAGATATTTCCCCCTCCTTTACCTTCTCTCTCTTTTCTAAATAAACGCACCCGAAATAATGAATTAGAGGCAGCATGTAACCAGCAGAAATAGGAACCCCCCCCCCCTCCCTTCCACCAAAACCCTCACAACACACCCACAACAAACACACATAATCTATGTTTTGTATTCTTCTTATTCTTCTTCCAATTAACTGACTGCCTCGGCTGGGCTGAGTTTTATTGCCTGTGCGCATTTCAACGTGGTCGATTACAGACCTCATTAAATTCTTAAAGTGTTTTTTTTCGGTATATCTTAAAGTTATGTGATGAAGCGTAGTTTTAAAGGTTTCGATGTTTTTTTTATAAGCTTTGCGGTTGTAGGCAAGCTGTTCTCTAGCCTTACAGTGCTAGGAAAGTAGGAATGAAGAGGGCTATCAATATTAGATGGAGGTATTGTCTCATAGTTGCTGAAAGCGAGGTCCTATTCTGCTGGGTACCAACAGTTCACAGCCTGTCATCTCATGCCCGAGTTCACCTTAGAGTGTAAAGCGTAACACGATGCTCCAACCAGAGGTAAACTTTGATCCCGCGGAGAATGGGGCAGACCTATAATTTCATGCTCACCTAGGCTATGGCTTCTGTCTGACTCATTCAGGAGATTAGGGCGTTGCTCTTCTACTCTGTGTGTCAATGCAGCACCACGTATTTCAGTGTGTAGTAGCACACGGGTTTACATAATTTCATGTCTCAAAACAGATGGATGTCTAGACATACAGACACACACAGAGCAGCTTGTTAACCCTTTCACTGCTAAGGCCACAAACAATCGTCAAAGATTTGCCTGTTCTTATACCAGATAAATCAGATTTTAGTGAACTGGCATAATATATGCCAAAAGCCTGAAATTTAGGCTTTTGGAATATGTCAGTTCACTGAAATCTGATTTATCTGGTATAATTCAGATCACGTACATTTTCATGATTTTGCATATTTCAGTAGGGTTAGAATCAGACCTAGCTGTGAAAGGGTTAAGACAAACAACCATGAGGAAGAAAGACTGAGACTCACAGACATACACATACATACGTAGTTACATAAATTCACATTGATAAAGAGATTCAGAGACAAAAGGAATATAAGAAGCTTTGTATGTAGGAAAGTAGGTGAGCGTTTCTTAAAATCGGTATGTAGATCAAGCTTCCGTATGCAGCTTGGGAGGTTAATTCCGTAGACAAAGAAAGGCTTGACTTGTAAAGATGGGTAGCTATAAAGGCATTTAGACTTCGCATGTAGAGCAAGCACTGGAAACAATAAGAGACGAGTGAGATATGGAATAATGTGCAGTGCAGGTATCATACACCAGCACACTAGCTCAGGTGGTAAAACATCAGACTATTGTCCTGGGTTTAATCCTTCTGATAGGCGGATTATTTTTTCTCCAAGACTGGAACCCAACCCCCCCCCCTCTGTCGCCCCAGCAGCAAAATGAGTACCTGGCCGTCCATACAGCTGTGTCCATGTCCCACATATTAATATAACAAGCCTTACATGCGCTTGTCTTTCTTATATGTTTTAATGATCACTAAAAGTGTGAAGCGCGATGAGCACAATTCGTGGATATCAGCGCTATATAAGCCTCCACTTTACTTTTACTTTACGTTACACAAAGCCATAGAATGTAGGAAAAATTAAAAAGTCGGAAAGTGTCCAGATGAAGCTTTGAACCCAGGACCTACCACGCCACCCGTCGCTTTTCTAATTTTCCATATTTTTTTACATTTTTTTGCGCTCCCTTTGCTTTGTCTCGTACTTACACTGAACACTGCATATCACTCTAAATCATAAAACGTTCGGATCCATGTAAAAAAACAACAACCGGGATATAACCGGCTCCGTAGCTCAAGTGGTAGAGCGTCCGCCACGGAAGTGAAAGGCCAGGGGTTGGAATAATCGTCGCGTCATACCTAAGACGTTAAAATCTGCATTTTAGCTGCAGTCCCGCGCAGGCACTCGGCGTAATTGGAACAACAGTGCTAAGACTGGTTGACCCGGTGTCAGTATACTATGATGACTGGGTGAGATATCTGAATGAGCTTTACGTTTATCTCTGTGTGGCAGCACTTAAACTTTTAATACAGAGAGCTCCACTTTTGATATGACCTGAATTTGGTTAAAAATAAAACGTCGTTAATCTGGCAACAACCAAACCAAGAAAGTGAAGTGAATGCGCGTTGATCTTTTAATCAGTTTACAGTATACACAGAGCAGAAGGAATGGCTCTGTCTGAAACAACAACAATAATAATAATGAAAAAAAACCCAACCTGGCACTTGCGTCACAGTTGTGGCATCATGTGTTGCAGATAAACAATCTCAACTTAAACATCAAGGCCACAAGCTTAGCTATCTGGTTAGATGGCGAGCTGTACATACCCATTTCCTGCTTTTTCTTCTACTCTTGTTACCTTTAACATTTACAGCAGTCATTCACAGTCAATGGAGGCATTGGTTTACATTGCCTTATTCTTCCTTACTATGTCCCCTTCTCCTTTCAAACTTTTTGTGGGCACTTGGAGGGCGCCTCTGGTGTGAGTGTGCACTGCTTCTGTTTCTTCTCCTTTGGCTTTATCTATCATTATACTTTTTATAGCACTCTCTCTAGTGCTCTCATGACGAGTACACACACACACACACACACACACACACATACACACGCACGCACGCACACACACACACACATACACACACAAACACATACACACACACGCACACACGCACGCACACACACACACACACACACACACACACACACACACACACAGCCGTTTTGTATCAGTTGGCTCAGTCTTGGTCCTGCCTGTCGTCCTACCAGACTTCTGATCACATCCATGTTTTACTCAATAATAGTGCATGGTGTGGGTGGTAGTCATCTGTTTAATTTGTATGTCCTGATTTGTGATTGTGAGAGGGGATTTTTTCCCCACTGTAAATCCTCTCTTAATCACCTTTTTTTTGAGAGATAATATTTTTCTTTGTAAATCTTCTGTAAAACTCCCTGGCAGGGTCTAAGTCTGGCTATTCTTTGAACTGACCTATCACCTCTGGGCGATGAGATGACCATAGCAGATAAAGCACCATAAAACTGTCAATAAAATGCCAACAATCACACTTTGTATTTCTTCATCTTAATTTCTACATTAATCTCTTTGTGATAATCGAACTTCCATCTAGGTATTTATCTATTTATCCCTTTTTAACAAATGCTTATCTATTCTACAATGACTACTTTTACCATGCATTATTTAGTTTATACCGACTGTGATTGCAATTGTAAACAGAATTTCCCCTTTGGGACAAATAAAGTTTACATTATATTATTATTATTATTATTATTTTTATCTCAGTTCTTTGTGGTAGTCTCTGATGCCAACTTGTGGTATGGTCTACATATTATACCATAAGTTCTATAGACGTCCAGATAATTAAACATCATTTTGTTGTTGTTGTTGTTGTCAATCTTGCACCTCTGTGCTCCATGTGCGCTAATTTTAGCTATCTTAACAAAACAACAACACTGGACATATAATATCAAAGTAGAAACAAAATTACGTGTTTACCGTATGATTACATCTGTGTTTTTATGTTATTATGATATTTCTTTCTTCCTGTCACGACACTGGTAACAGGAACAAAAACCACTTGAGCTTTAATACAGCGTAATATCTACTTATCGTGATCAAAGCGCTTAACAGTATTGAAATAATACGACTTTAACTGAAGGATACAATTTTTAATCTAAATGAAATATGAACGTACAGTTCTTAAACAGTCCACCTGGCAGCGTAAGAAGAAGCCCCAAACCCGGGATAAATAAAACTGAGGTCAATGAGGAGTTGATAATCCTTTTAAGATAAAAACAAGATATTTTCAACGTTTTAATTTTTATCTGTGTAATTACGTAGTAACCCAATTGAAACTAAACGAAAAAAAATCATTTTTGACAACAAAAACAAACAAATAAACAAACACGTTTGTAGATGTAGATATTTTCATACGCCTACAAAAATTTATTCAAGATTTGTGCAACGATTTTGATTAACCATATCTCTAGTTTGGTATATTTCTTTGGCGTAAGGTAATGGACATGGTCCGATGTTTACGTTTGTTTCATTTACAGCTCCAAAGAAGATGAGGATGACCTGAAGAGTTCGGAGAACCCTTATGACGACGAGGACATTGATAATATACCGGAGAGTAAAATCCCTGCTGCGTCGCCCATCCACATCCACAAAGACGATGACGACGGGGAGGATCAGGAGGAGGAAAACGACTACGAAATCCCCGTGGCAATGCAGCAGCTTTCTGAAAACGGCACGGGATCTCACCCGTGTATTCCGTCAGCGCTAAGTCTGGAGGACCTCCACGATGACGCCTTGGACTCCCCGAGCATCATGGGCCCCCCACCTATTCCCCCGCCTCTCCCGCCCAGGCGAGACATCCGGTTCTCTGACTCAGGCAGCCGGAGTTCCATCAACGCCCTGGCAGAGGTCGCCCCTCCTGACCTCCCATACAGGCCTCCCTTGCCCCGACGGAGCGAGATCTGTGGCCGCTCTGAGCGGTCTGATCGATCAGACCCTGATTTATCAGGTAGGAAAGACTGACGGCCAAGACAGGAATTCATTCACGATAGTCGAAGCAATTCTGTCTGGGCCTTACCTCTACGACATGGATAGTGCGAGGGTCGAACAAAATGCCAACTTTATAGCTATAATAGCAGGCTTTGACCGAACCCATGACTCGAAGACTTGGATGAAACTAAAAAACATAGCTCTCGATTCCAACTGTCGATTACTCGATTTTTCATTCGCGAAACAAAAAAATAAAAATAAAAATAAATCTTCTACCTCACTTTCGCCTGTTAAAAAAAACAAAAACTAACAGACGAAAAGGGTACATTGAATATCGGTTTCGGTGAAAGAGACCCTCAAGCAGTTTATTCTTTTCCTTCCCTATTATAACAATTAGTGCTTGATATCCTAGATTAATTTTTCCACACAGACACAGAGGAACGGACTCTGGTAGACAGGTTGAGGAATGAGGAGAGAGGAATGGGGAAGAGGCCAAAAACCAGGATGTTTTTCTTTTTCTTTTTTTTTTCCTTCTTTTTTTTTTCCTTTTGTCCTTCTCTTGTAAGAATTAGAAGGGCTTGAAAGCGTGCGAAGATGCATGTTTTTTGGGGGTAGTTTTATTTTTTGTTCATTCGTTTCTCTTTTTAGATTTCAACTAGATTTTGTGGCTATCTAGTTTTCTTTTTCATCCTTTATAGGGGAAAACCCCTATATTTTGGACTTTCAAATTAGAGATAGTGATGAGAAAGAACGCGCTAATTGCACATTTGACAACTATTTAAGCAAAAAAAAAAATTAAAAAAATTAAAAAAAAATTAAAAAAACGACTGTCGCTGAATACTGCGAAATGGATGCCAAACATTTAATATAATTTGTGTTTATATTAAAAATAATGAATAGGTTTCCCTCTACGTGATGACGATGATGACGATGACGTTGATAATGATGATGATGACGACGTGGATGATAATGGTGTTGATGATGATGATGACGATGGTGATGATGATGATGGTGATGGTAATGATAATGATGATGACGAGGATGATGGTGATGATGATGATAATGATGATAGTGTTGGCGATGATGATAAAAATTGGAGATAATTGGTTTTCAGCAGACGGAGGCAGCACCAGTTACGAGTCGTTTGACGATGACGACGACCACAACCTCAACACCAGCGGCAACAACAACACCACAGAGGCTCGCACTGCCAGGGTCAAGCTGCCTGCGTAAGTGATGATAAGATTAGATAAGATAAGATAAACTTTATTAATCCAGAAGATTGAAATTACATTGTGTTCACAAGAAGATGGTTCTCTCTTCTCTCTCTCTCTCTTCTCTCTCTCTCTCTCTCTCTCTCTCTTCTCTCTCTCTCTTCTCTCTCTCTCTCTCTTCTCTCGCTCTCTTCTCTCTCTCTCTTCTCTCTCTCTCTCTCTCTTCTCTCTCTCTGTGTCTCTCTCTCTCTCTCTCTCTCTCTCTCGCGGAACTAAGAATAAACATCAGGAGTTAAGTTAGGGATAAATTAACATTTCTGACTGAAGGAATGAAGGAACCATGGTGCCGGCTATCTTTGTTTGGTTGCTTTTTTATGGATCAACCAAGGACTACACTCAAGTAGTCCTTGGGATCAACATAAAATCGACTCTAGAGACACTACCGATAAGAGACATGAGAAAACTATAGGGGAAGTGTGTGTGTGTGTGTGTGTGCGCGTGAGTGTGTATGTATGTATGTATGTATGTATGTATGTGTGTGTGTGTGTGTGTAAGGGGGGGGGGTTACTTATCATTCAATTATTATATGCTAGAAAACCCCAAAAAGCCAGGCTGTGATCGATTTTTTGTGTGCTATTATTACGGCCTTCATAGTATGTTAAATAAATACTATTAGACTATATTCCTGGATAAATCATTGTTATCATTATTATTACCATTACTATTAGTAGTAGTATTATCATTATTATTATCCTTATTGTTTTTATTGATACCATTATCATTATAATAGATAACATTTAGCTGAGCTGAGCTGTGCTATAGTGCAAGATGCCAGTGTGGCTGTGATCACCTGATGGTTTGATCACGAAGAAACGATTTAATTAAATTATAAATTATAACCATGCGTCTTATCGTATGCTAGAGATCACCGGCTTTGCGTGTATGTGCCAATGCTCAGTTTGCGTGTATGTGCCAATGCTCAGACGGTAATTATGATAGCTGTAATATGCTGTAATCATACTAATCTTATATTGTTTTCCTGGTTTTAATTCATTTCTTTGGCTTCACTCCAACAGAAAGCCTAAGAGAAAAAAGCCTACGCTGAAGATGAGTAAAAAGCTGAGCAAATCTCGGTCTCAGTCCCAATTGGAGATCATCGCTCCTTTCCGTAAGTTGGACAAAGTGGACCTCTCCGGCGAAGTGATGCACAAGGGCAAGCTGACTTGGAACCGGCGGGTGTTTGCCATCACTACCGGTTGCCTAGCAATGTACAAGCCGGAGAAAGATGGCCGGCCCCTCCTGGTCATCCCGCTTACGGGATATGAGGCTATGGTCAACGATAGGAAAGAAGGAAGGCGTGGTTTTGAAATCAAAATGACCCACCCGCAGGACGATACGCACATATTTTCTGTTGACGTCAAAGACTGGGCTTATACCTGGAAAGATGTGAGTGTCTGTTCATTGTTTTTAGTCGGTGTGTTTCTCATTTACAAACGGTAAAAACAATTTTAACAGCGATGTTGTAATATACTACTCTGCACTTTTATTGTAAGAACCAGTTCTAACTTCAAAAAATCTTTGATGAAAATATTTTTTTCGTTCCTGTGAAAATCTTTTCAGGGTAAGAAAGTTAAATAATTTGGGATATGGGGTCGTAGAAATAGTATACGACTTTCTAACAAAATCTTACACTAGTTGAAAATTCGTTGAGTTTTATTTATTGCTGATATCGTTTCCAACAGAATATCTCTCCAAAGCCTGAAATTCAGGTTTTTAGGATATGACAGTCCACTGAAATCTGATTTATCTGGTATAAGAACACGTAAACTTGGACGATTTTGCACACATCCTGTATAGTTATAATCAGACCCCACCGTGAAAGGGTTAATATTATAATACATCTTTTTCCATTGCCAATGCCAGCACATCAACAACCAGTCCAGGGGCCGCCCATCGCCGATAGGGCGTCCAATCCATTTGTCCAGGACCCTGAGCAGCGACCCCAGTCACACGGCGACTCCATGTCCGAGCACGACGTTGCCGCAAGCCATTCTGGGGTCCAATGGCAGCACGGCAGCGCCCAATGCCAGTCCGCGGTCCAGCACAATGCCACACGCCGCCAGAAACAGCACAAGTACCCAGGGCAGTAAGGTGGGTACACATGGATAAGATACAGTGTGAAACAGTCATGTAAAGCACCTGTGCACAGAATGTAAAATCTTCCATTTATGGTACTTAATTTCTTCTTCTTCTTCTTCGTATTATTATTATTATTATTATCATTATCATTATCATTATTATTATTATTACCTGTTAACAGCTTGAAAATAAAGCAAAATAACCTTAGCATTGAAAAGCTCAGCCCTTAGGTTCGAACTTCCCATTGGCTTAAACATTTTCAAGCGTGTAGTTTGCATATATTGGAAAACGGCAATGTCTATCCATTAAATTTTTTATATGGCTTATTTTATTTCATAATTTCCCTCCTTCACCGCCAAAGATACATCAGTGTAATTCATATTTAGACTGAATGAAGTATCAAGTCGTGTGGGTTTTTGTACTTTAATGTTTTGTCATGTTTTGACCTGTTGACGAGATATAAAATAACAAGCTGTGAACTCAGCAGAACAGGACCCCGCTTTCAGGGGCAAGACTCCCAATACACATATTGTGTGTGTTTGTCTGTTGTGAGTGTGTTGTGAGTGTTTTGGTGAACCGCAATGGGCGGAAGTCTGGTCTTATTTTAGAGAAGATCTGCTTGTTACGCCGCCTGTAATTCAATGTCTCGACTACTGTATATATCACAATTTAACAGCAACTGAACAGTAACGGGATTACGTGGATGGAGGAAGACGGCTACGATGAAATAAACGTCCGGGACAACAATGGCAATATCTTCTTTGAGGAGGAGGAGGGCGAGGAAGAGGATGAGAATGAAAACCAGCGTGGGATATTTGACGAGAACTCCTCCGTAATATCCGAGACAATATCCACACAGTCCACCTCTTCCCCCATACTGACCAGATACAGCAAATTCAGGCTGAGCAGATCAAAAGATTTCAACGCATCAGTGAAATCAACACCAGAGGAGCGAAACATTCAGAAAAAAGGGGACACTATTAGTGAAATACTGCGCAGGCGCAAAAAACAATTTCAAGCGAAGTTGTCCGCTTCCGCTTTGCCGAATCCTGCCCAATTGCTGCGACCTGCGGCGTCGACCATGTCCCTGACACGTCTTCACTGGAAGTCTGTGCTGTATAATTGGTCCACGCCTCTAGACCAGGTCATCATGACCCTCAGACGCGTAAGTGTGGGAAACTCCAAGTTCCATGCATGACGAATGGCGAATGGCGACCGTCCCCCCCCCCTCTCCCTCACAGGTTTGATGACTGACTGACCCTGCATGCCGGAACTAGCTAGATAGACATGTTACATGATTGATAACTTGAGATTCACGAGTGGTGTTGCTTGTTTCTTTGCTACGTTTATTTTTCGAAATATAGAAGTGGTGTGCTTGTTTGATGTGTTTTATTTTCAAATGAAAGAAGTGGTTTTTTTTAAAATTTGTTTTCAAATAGAAGCGGATTGTTTTGATTTATGGTAATGACTGAAACACATCATAATAACACTCGTTGTTTGGCTGTCATGACTGGGCACAATAATTGAATGTGGTCAATGAAGCATGAACTGCGCAGCAAGTCTAAGTCGTGAGATTTTAATTCTTTCCAGGATTGTCATTAAGATACTTTCCAATGAATCTCCAATTGAAAATATTATCATATAATAGATAAGGAGAAGTTGAAAGGATCAGCTCATCCGTAGCATGAATAGGTATAAGATTGTGAGAAAAAATAGTCTTCAATGATTTATGCAGACCGCCACATTAGTGAGACGAGGAAAGGGTGGGCGAGGGGTGAGGGATAGCTTGGTATATTGGATTCTAATTTGGATCTCTGACACACACCACCCTACTATATCGGTATATTGGTAAACACATCACTACTGTGGACATCCAGACTTTGCCTCACCCTTTATGTTAGAGGGAAAAGTAGACGTCTAAGCACATATCCACTAATCGTTTGACGCTCTACGAACTGAGCTGATGAGTCTTCTTCTGATGATGGTACCTGTTTGCTGTCGTTGACAGGCTAGCAGACTTTCCACCGACGAGTAATGGCAGGCTCCATGATATGCACCCGCCATAAGCAGGTTTGACATATCGGACATGCACTGCAGTTATTTTCTCTCGTTATGCTTAGATTTGTGCACGAATAGCAACTCTGATGATATAATGAGAGTGACGATGATACTTATGATGATGATGATGTAGAGGATGATAATGATGATGCTGATGGTGGTGATGCTTATGATGATGATGATGACGATGATGAAGATGATGAAGATGATGATGAGGAGGAGGATGATGATGATGTTGAGGATGATGATGATGATGGTGACGACGTTAATGATGTAATAACAAATGTATTGCACTTGCTCTCAAATTCATATTTTATGTTTAGTGACAATGCTACATCTTGTATGTAGTGCGGAGGATACAAAAAGGTCGGAATCGAAATTTTAAACAAAATTCAAGTAACACCAGCATGAAACAACAATGCATCATTTCCTGTAGATTAATAAATCTTGGATATAACTGATGATGATAATCTGTAGAGGATATCAGTTTTGCCTGTTCCATAGTTTACTTTTAACACACGTATCTTGTCATTGTCCCCTTGTGCATCTTTCATTAATGTGAATTGCGTCATCACGATCTACCAATGTTTTGCCTGTCAAAATGCATCAAATGCTGCTGTTGAGTCTACAATGTTTTCAATCTCTTGATTTATATTATATTGAATAGTATGTTTTTGTGTCCACTTACCTTTGAACTTCCAAAACTTTTTCTTCTTTCTTTTGGCTGTTTCTTATCAGCATTGCGTATACCTTCATCTTTATCTTTTTTCATCGATTTTCTGTGCATGCTTTAAAGTTTATAATCATCAAAATCAAAAGAAACCAATTGTAGAGAATGGCATAAACAATAATGTTCATCTTTTATCTTACAATAGTTAAGTATAGATTGCACGTCTAGAACCAATGTGACTGTACATTACAGTGCGCCTACATTATTTATTGGAAGTTAGAATATCTATAGTAATAGATAGCTACATCTCAATACCATGGCTCGAAGTCTTGGTCTGTCCACACTCCACTCCGTCAACCAAATGACATGCAATTATCGCCAGGGCGGGCACAGTCTAAGGTGTCGCTCGAACCGGTCATCCATCACTCTCACCACGACACGGTGCCATAACGGTCTTGGTACGGGTCTACAGTACACGCCCGAACGTAATAGGGCTTGGTAACCACAGACTCGTGCCTTTCTCGCCACACATAGTCGTAATATGTAGACGGCTTTATTACGGTAATTCGTGTTGCCTTGGCTTTTCTTTCTTTCTTTCTTTCTTTTTTCTTGTTCATGAGACATGGTGAAAAGTGGTCGATAATGACCTGTGAAAAGGGATGCCATGGAAACGATATCTAGTTTTGTGTCTGTGCTTATCTGGGTTGACACTGATGTTCGTCCTCCTTTTTTGGACATTACTTCTATTGATGTCTTCGTTGACTCCGATGACAATGATATTGGTGACAAGGGTGGCTTTGCAATTGGGAATGAAAGAAATATGACGAAAAGGGACTGGGTAATCGCTTCCTTTTTAGTTTTTGATTTGATTTATGAAACATATATTGCAATAGAACAGTGTTATCACCATCATCATTATCATCATCATCATCATCCTCCTCGTTATCATCATAATCATATCATCGCTGTTTTAATTATATGAGCACTTTCATATATGAGATGCTCATAACCACCGTTTCGATGATAGCTTGTCTTTCTCCTCATCAGTATCGTAAGTGTCATCATTATGCATCATAATAGAATATTATTAAGCGCTTTTCCAAGAGACGCTCTTTTCACCACCACACAAAGGGATCTTGTCCCCTTTGCAATAAGCCGTAGGTATCATTTTGATCACAACAAACACTTTCTAGTAATGGCCAGAGCTTAATATGATTAGCCTCGTCAATCATCGAATTCCGCTGACCGGCTGTTCCATCTGGCGTCCTTAGCAACAAAATGGCGTCACCGGAAAACAAGTACCGGAAGCTCTTGTCTCCAAATGACACAAGATTGATAACATGATGGATGGCATGGATGTCACCCTCCACAGTCATTAGATAAATGATGATGTCCGGAAAGTAGAAGTGTCAATAACTACTATCCGCCCTCGGCCGGGTGCAAATCCCATCTATATCCTAGACACTTGCCGTCTCTTTAATTAATATTGATATATTATCATATACAGTGTGATGAACGTTTCAAGGTAGCTATACCACAGTTGGTATAATATGTAACTTTAGGTCTACCGATATTATTATTCACTGTTGGTGTTGAGCTTAAAACATGTGCGCATGAGAAACCATGGTTTTGTCTTTTGTGTTTCGATGTTAGTCTTTCTCTCTCTCTCTCTCTCTCTCTCTCTCTCTCTCTCTCTCTCTCTCTCTCTCTCTCACACACACACACACACGCATACACACACACACGCACACGCACGCACACGCACGCACAAACACACACACACACACACACACTCTATCTATCTATCTATCTATCGATCTATGATTTCTATCTCTCTCTTTCTTTCTTTCGCTCTCTCTCTCTCACAAGGAGAAAGATAGAGGGATAAAGAGAGATGGACGGAGTTTTTAACGCGTCTCTGTCTCTGTATATATGTGTATGTGTATGTATCCCTCTCTCTCTCTCTCTATATATATATATGTGTGTGTGTGTGTGTGTGCGTGTGAGTGTGCGCCCGTCTGTCCATTTCGCATGTATGTATGTGTGTGTGTGTTCATACAGATGTGTGCATAGCAGTTGCTGTTGATGTGTGCATGTCCAAGTAATAAACGACTTGTGTGTTTTATCCACAACAGTACATATTTTCACATATTTTCACACCTGATTGTCTCAAGTTGTATGATAAAAGTGCCTGTTGACACCACTGATGATACTAACACCATCCACCACTATTTCTATCATTCTAACTACTACTACTACTACTACTACTACTACTACTACTACTACTACTACTACTACTACTACTACTACTGCTGCTGCTAC
>JAUEKZ010256804.1:0-19529 GCA_031471865.1 Melibe leonina
TGTAACATTGTAAAATAATTTCCCCGTTGAGGGATCAATAAAGTTATCTTATCTTATCTTATCTTATCTTATCTAGACATACAATAACTGTCAACTACAATATTTCAAGAAACTGAAGTCACTGATGGACTGAAAATGTTCTATTACTTGAAATACTGATGATAAATTGAACTGCATCTGACCGGCAAACACATTACATAACACCTGAAATCAAACACAGAAATGAAAATTTAAATCTGATATTTTTACAAGACCCCCAAAACCTAATCATAATCAGAGTAAAAGTGAGATTCTTTTTCCAAACTCTTTTTAAAGAATGGATTGTACCTCTCTGTATCAAAGGTCCTTCGATTCTTTCATGGGCCAGCTTGCCTGGCTTGGTCTTGGACACAGTGTTTCTTTGATACAGCCCCTTCTTTACATCATCAAAGACTTTGAACATCTCAGACACTCTAGATGTGTAACCAGCTAGTTCTGTAACCTGTCATTAAAAAACAGAGCTCAATAAAATATCCATGTTTATAAAAGCAATTACGACAAGCCTAAACGCCATTTATATCTATTATTCACATTAATAAACTTATACATAGAGTCTCGTATATTATATATCATAGATTGAATTTCAAAAATAACTTTTATGTAGCACATAATGATAAACTTTCTTCTTCCAGCTCCCATTTGGATTTAAGTAGGATACAAGTAAGGGAACAAATAGCTTAGTATTCACTGAATTCAACATATTTTTTTTCTTGGCAAAAATACTGAAGCGACAGCATTTGTAATAGGTTTTATTCCAATATGCGGTATACATACTTCTTTATAGGATGACAGCATTCGTTCAATGGCATCTGCTGAGCTGATGAGTAAGTTTCTGGCCGTTGTCAAATATTTAGTTCTCTCACTGACACCGCCATCTGCATCATCTTCAACATTTGTACCTGTAACAAATAATTAAGGAACACTTTTAGTCAATGATAAAATACATAACTAGCTCCAAATTGACAAAAAGAGATTTTTAACACAGAAAAATCTGAAAAAATAATGCAATGCAGCTTTAGTCATAAAATCCATACACTTTCAATTCTAGGAGAGGGGAAGATGAGAGTTGGTTGTTTATATTATTGAGTTATCTATTGTTGTTTTCAGTGCTGACAAGAAAACTTTAATGTCACAGTCATACTCTCATTATGCTGTGACAAAGAAACCGAGACAAGGGACATGGGAAATAATAAATGCAAAAACTATGAACAGAAAGATGTTTGAGACTTTGTAGGTAAAATACAAGGATACAGAGTACATATCAGTTGATACAACATGACACAGCTTTCTAAAGCCCTCTTTCAGCAATTATAAAAAGTGAAGGGGTTTTGAGGAAGCAGTATGAAATTGTATCAGCCATAATTTCACTGCCCTTTGAGTGTAACAATAAATGAAATGCAGCATTCATTATTGTAAAACCTCTTGAGATTTTGACAAAAAGCGATATGGGAGAGTGCCTATTATATAAAAAGCGGATTGAGCATGACAATGTCGTGGTAATGCGCTATAAAAGAGTTATTCATTATTATCATATTAGAATTATCACTATTAATTACCATCTGCTCTCATGCCAGTGGCTGTTATCATGGGCACTGCCACCATGATCAGGCCGCTGGTGCTCCATACATACTTCATCAGGAATTGCTCTAGCATAATGTACCAGAGCCTTTTGGAGAATATCAGCTCCATCTGTTCTGTCAGAGACTTGTAACATCTCAATAACAAGGATTTTTCAATCTGCAGACAAAATAGAAAAAGGCACAAAAAATATAATTTTTAAATGTTCCAACACATCATAAACATTGATACATGTGTCATGAACATGAACACACACACACATTTTCAAAGACCCATATCATACATAAAACAAAAACAAGTGTATTACATATTGTTCACACATACTTTTTACTAGAGCTGTGAACGGACTGGTCTTTTAATCGATCTTTATGGTCCGTGGCCTGCTGCCTACGGACCGGTCCTTGATTTAACGACCGTGTGCGGCCTGGTCTGGTCCATGTGCACGGTCTGGTCCTTGGGCTGCCATCCAGTCCCAGATAACCGTATGAAAGCTAGATCAATACATCTTAGTGCTCCGCACCTTCCCATACCCTGCCACAGAGCAGACATAACATCAAAGCGTCTTAGACTATTCCATTTTGTAAGGGGACATAGGTTGTGTTCATTATCAAACGCAGAGATCAGTAATGGTTGATAGAATGAATGCCCTTTCCCCCCTATTCTAATTTGCAATGAGATCAACTATGATGTCATCTCTCTCTTACACACACACAGACACACTTCCAGTCCAGTGCTAAACCAACCCTAAGTTGATTCCCTAGCGCATTCAGTCCCAAACTGGATGTGCACAAAATTAAAAAAGGTTAGTAGGCCTCAAATCAAAATCTTTCCAAATGAAAGATAAAAATTATATCAAAATGCTATTAAAAGGTAGGTCAACTGTCAAATACACAATGCAGAGTACTTCTATATTCAACTTTGATAAAAAAATATCTTGATTGCACATAGAAAAATTGAAAGTGAAGCAGATAACAGGGTTCTTCAACTAATCATGGTAATACACCATGACAATATCTAGGTCAATTGTCTCTGTTATTTCAATAGTAAAGTCAACAAAATCCACACTACACAAGAACCCTTTTTCATCCCGTACTGAGCTATTAATCAACCAGCATATATGGGCACCTGATGACAGATGGACACGTGGATTTTCAAGTGTGGAGCAGAAAATTTGATAAGAGTATCAGTCATGTGTTTGGTGTATGCATTGTTTGATGGATTTTATTATGTCTATCTCATGAATATCATACTTCTACTACATCATTTTTAGACACAGGAATGGAAACTTTAACAAACAAAAAAAACCAGTGACTTAACACAAACAGCTACCTTAAGTTAACAGCTGTTTCAAAAAACAAGCAGTGTTAGCAAATTGAATGAAGAACTTTGAAATTTATACCCCCATGATATTTGGGTTAAATACTACAACACTCCTACCCACAGTTCGTCACTTTCTTTCTAAAAAAACAATGTCAACTTTTTATTGTTGGTCCCTCAATAAAATAAAAAGATTTTTTAATCTATCTCAGACTAATCATGAATATCTAATCTCATTCAGAAAATGTTTTGATGCAGGCAATTATTCATTGATGATATGTATCAATAAATCAAATAATTTGTTATGTGACTTCAACAACAGGGGGTCACAGTTTGTAGATAAAAAAAAGATGTCAAACTGAAAGGAAGAGAATGAAAGGCAATTTAATCCCCTTTCCATGGGAACTTGTGGTGTTTTGATTATGCCTAATATCGGTTTTTGTATTTCGTGACATAGGCAGAGTCATCATTATTAAAATAACAAAGCAGGAGGTAGCATGGGCAAAAGGTTGCTAACTATCTATCACCATCAGATGATGAGAGAGTGTAGAATATATTTCAGACATGACTGAATAATGACTGACCAATCAACTGTTTACAAGGAAGACTTTCCCATGATCATATTTCCCTGTGAAACTATCCGACTGAGAGAAAAATTACCATGATGGTTTCAAACATTAATTGAGAAAGTTGATACCCTCTTAATATAAGATGCATACTACTCTTTTTTTAGGAAAAAAAACACGACTAGTTTTTAATGAGTCAAACTGTTTCGAATGTAATTTAAGACCATTTATTTGAATTTTTGTTTGTTTTATACATAAAAGGTAAAGATGAGTACAGGAAGAATATTTATTTTGTATGTAACATTGTAAAATAATTTCCATGTTGAGGGATCAATAAAGTTATCTATCTTATCTTAATCAATCAGTGTTTCAACACCATAAAAAAAGAAAAAGTAGCCAGCTTTTTCTCAGAATGCAGTAACATAAAAAACTTCTTGACAAAACTATTGGGTTTTGCATTGTCCTCACTTTACTGTTGGTAATAGGGCTTTTATTAATGCATGCGTTGCTGAAATGCCACATTGATTATGATTGGAGTACCCTATAAGAAAAAAATTGAAAAGTAGTTTTTTTTTGGTACTGTAAAAGGCTGACAATAACCAACAACAATCTTTCACCTAACTGCTCTTTCTGATTAACAAAATAGAAGGCCTTTAAATCACATTTAAACTTTGTGACACTGTCACTCATTATACCACTGTTTTCACAGGCTGCTTTTGATTAAGTTTCAAATTGAACACATGAAAACTTAAACACCCCTTAGCATACCTACTGTTATTCCCAGCCTAAATTTCTTTCCACCATCACGATTAACTCCATTGCATTCAAGACGCCTCTATCTATGCTCCCTGAACACTTTTCACCAGTGGAGCACTTTTAGTTCAAGCACCCTCCTAGCTCTTTTATCAGATTTCTCGCCTTGATACACATAGCATTTTGTCATGGCACCAGTCTCTTTAACCTAATACCACCTATTTGAGTGTTTTTCCCACACTTGGGAGTAAAACAAGGTATGAGTGTATGTCGATGTGTGGATCTTAAATCCTTTCTCTTTTTCATTATCAGCAAAAATTTTGCGCTTTGCGCACTCCTTCCAGAAAGTGAAGCCAGAAGAGAGCACTATTCTTCTTTTCACCACCAAATAAATTTTAATTCCATCAGATCACTAAATACAGCTAAGTAAACATTTTGAATTCAATCCATTGCTTTTTGCCAGTCACGCTAAAAAAAACCAATATATACTCTCTACTTAACAAGTTTCTTGTAAAAACTTTCTTTGAAGACATACATAGCATATACTCAGAGAACCCTTAGTTTCATAGCATGGCATTATTATCAATATCATTAGCTTTTAGTTCACAAAAAACCATTTTTGACTCAAAATGTGATGGACAGAATTTGAATCAGCAGGTACAAGCATAGCTCTTCTTGTGACTTCACCTATGGAGCTGGGTTAACAATTATCATTGCAGAGCAGAGGGAGGGTTGAAACAGTTTAATGACTACTACAAAATAACTTGAATACAGCTGGACTTTCGGAAGCAAAAGAAAAAATCCCATTGTAGGAGTGCAAGGGAGAAACAAACTATATCGAAGGATAACCTCCCTTCCATATACATCATAATGGATCCGAAACTCATGTTACAGTACTCTATTTCCTTGATTATTTGTCCTCTCTAAAAGTTTAATTCTAAATTTCACTATGATTTAATCCCACAAACGAGCCTTAATCAGGAAGAATTTGAAATCCACAAAATTTAAAGCATTTCACTTTAAATTGAATTAACACGCAACTTACAGTGATGATAACACAAAAAGACCAAAAAGAAGGAAAATGGTCAGATTAATAGAGACACAAAGTAGAAAAATTAAAGAACCAGACAAGACGTAAAGAGGAGAAAACCTCATCAAAAAGGAGGAATTCCTCCTTTTGAAGAAGAATTATCATCACTTAACTTAGGCAAGCTGGTGCCGACAACTTGAATGATATTTTGTTGTTGGACACACTCTATCAATCAGTGTGACCACTTGAAACTATTAGATTTACTATGACAGCCTTAAGTAAGACAATTCTAAAGGACAGCAAAAGAGAGGGCGACAAAATAACATGTGCCTCAACAATAAGGAGTGGACAGGCATTACATTGCTAGAACTGGAGAAGGCTCATGATAGGCAGACCTACCAGAGAAAGATTACAGACTTCTCTGCTTCCCACATGTCCTCCCGACCATCAGATCATGGAATGGAGTGAGTGAGAGTACAAACCTTGGTTGTTACCATGACAATGGACAAGGTGCCCTCAAATCCCCTTCTGTCGCTACCCCCATGACATTATTTCATTATTTTGTTGTCTTGTTGGCTTCTTTACACATTTTAATAAATAGGATAATTTTGAAAGGTCAAAAATACATGCAACTGCTATCGACAGCTTTAGAAAATCTTTTCACCTATGTTTTCACAACGACCAATAATCTCATACTTTGTAACTTCCAAATTTTAAATAAAAAAAGAAGGAAAAAAGAGATTAACAGACACAGATACTTACTCCATGACCATTGTAGAATGCAATTTCTTCAGAGTTGGTGATAATTCTGGAATGCATGAACCTTAAATAGCCTTTCCTGTTAGCTTCCTCAGCTATTAGTTTTCCAAAGCGAGGTGACACGGTCCTAAGAATTATTCCTGTTATGAAGATGACAATGGAGGCTAAAATACTAGGTACTTTGGAGCTGGCACCCCGACTGCTCGCAAGTCTGTACAATGTGAAAGACATGAGAGCCACATCCAACATAGGCTTTGTTAGTTGCGAATATAAGTGAGCAAGTGATGAGCTGAACATTGTGACATCCTCAGTAAGACATTGATCTGCGTTGGCAAGACGGCCGTCCAGGTTGCTAACTCTGTAGTATGTTTGAGCATCAAAATATTTATCATAGGCATGCTCTACAAGACGAGTACGGCAAACTAAGGCCAGTCGACTTTCTAAAAACCGTATCAAGCTGTTGATAAAGGTGGCTGGGACAGCAATTAATAGCCATTTTGTGAGCTGATACACAAACCTTGAGACATTTCGCTGTACAATTGTCTGAACAATGATGCCATCAAGACGTGCTACATAAATTGATAAAAATGTTCTGATCACAAGACTTGTAGTGTGTAAAATGAGAAGCGCAAACTCTTTGCACCATATACGTGGAATGATAATCTTTAACAGAAATCTTAACTGTTTAAAAAATTTCTTATCAACATTTGGGCTTGGTTTCTTCAACATCTCACCCTTCACTAAATGTCTTGGAGAAACGTTTGTGTCATTTTTAGCTGTGTTTTCTTTTTCACCAAATAATATTGTTGACAGGATCGGATGGCATCTTTTTAATCCATAAGCAACGATTAAACAAGCAGCAACTCCTGTGGCAGTCTTCTTGTTTAAAAAAGGTGAATTCTTCTTCATAGCATCTGCAAGTTTGGAATGAGACATCTTGAGTCTTAAAACAGAGCAAAACTTGTGTCACAAGAATGTCTCACACAGCTCTAAGTCTAGATACACTTTGTCAATCAAATGCACAAGTCTTTATTGGAGTAATCCTACGATTTCACAAAATAAGCAAGGAGTCTAGGTTGAAAGAAGAAGCTTAAAAGTAACGTGAAGCTCTTGCACTCTAGATACAATTGTTCTCTTCTTTCTGTGTTTGTCTTTCTAGACTCTACGAGATCAGCAATGAAGAGACAATGTCACGATAAAACAATTTTCCATGACAGTGTCCATAGAACAAACGCCCCATAGAGATTCTCTGTCAGTCAAAAAGGACTTTGCCTTCACAAGTGGGAAAGCGATGTTATCAATCTTAGTGTTGTAGTCTATGTAGTCTATGTGATCAACAACGGGCGACCATGAGAAGATAATAACTGAAAGCCAGATAATACAAATATTTTATTTTATTTTATTTTTTTCAAAAGACATGGCATCATTTTGTGATAAAATCAGCTTCACTACTTTTGAATATCATTAGACAGAGGATCTTTTCAAAAATTTAACTGAAAAAATATGAATTATTCTTTGTGATTGATTACTTTAAGTCAAAAAAATAATTCATCGTATAGCTTTAATTGCAAACTAGATTTACCTATCTGGCAATATTTTTCTATTGATATAACGCGACCATAGCACAGGAACTAGTGATGGGCGATACTATGCATTTCAACATCAGTACATTTCTAATTTTCAAGTATCGATTTATCAGGGTTTTTGTTGTTGTTGTTTGTTGGTTTCTATTTTATGAAAACGGTTATTAGTATATAGGCTACCATCCTTTGATGATATGGTTGTTTATTATTTTCTGTAGTCATTTTTCCTTAGAAGGAGTGCATGTCGTAAGTGCTAGTGTAATAAAACAACATATGGTATCGATGTGGTTTTTCACATAACTTTATAATGGATAGGTTATACCCAACACTAGTTTCCACAGTTTTTACCATTTCCTGTTCATTTTATCGTCTGCTAGCACTGTGTTTTGGTTCTTATTTATGGTAGGAGTGAGTTGACAACTTTCCCTGTTTTTCATTTTCATCAAGATTTCTTACGTCTGGTTTTTTTTCATTGATCTGGGTTTCTTGGATAAAAGATTGACATTCTTTTGTTTAAAACAGGCCTTCAGGACAGAGGAATGAGTCGATGTCAGTTCAAGTGGTGTTGCCATGTATAAGGGTCAAGAAAGGTAAGACAATATCGTTGATATCCACTAGACTATAGACTAGATAGACTTCTAGTCCAGACCTATCTCTAGAGGTCTAGGTCTAGAATTTATCGTCAACATGTCAATATCGGTAGACCTAAACTCTCTGAAATTTGATTTCTTATCAATTTTGGTAAGGTCTAGACGTCTAGACATCTTTTGAAACTCAAAACCCCTGTGACCTATTAATGAGCCAGAGTAGAGATCTATATCTAGACCTCTAGATAGACTAGCCTAGAGACTATCAGACTCTCGTCCAATCAGGCATTTTCATTGTTGTCTATAGAGCCCAGTCTACGTTCTTTAAAGCCTACTGACCCATAGAGCTAGACTTGTGCTGGTTTCTGAATGACATGATTGCCACCCCTAGAAAGGATGCTGATTTACATAGATCCCCTACCAAGGTTGTTGGTTGGTCGAGTCTACCCGCTCACATCTCTTATTGATGAAGAAGGTAAAACTGGGGAAAACTATAAGTGTTGCCAGAACCTGGACTCCCAAAGGTTCTGTTCTATGTCGCTACCAATCCTAGCTTTTAGAAAATATCCAGTAAGGATGTCTTATCTTGGACTAACGTGATAACATGGAGGGATCCTTCATTGTTGCTTAGGTATCTCAAGATGCCTGTCTATCTTAGACTCTAGGTCAAGCCTAGCTCCTAAATATCCAGATAGATAATTAGGCTAGACTAGATAATTAATTTCACCATAATTTATTGACAATGAAAGTGATCGTTTATTCTTCTGTTGACATTCATTGTCATTGTGAGACTAACAGATGCTTTAAATTTCACACAGTAGCTAAAATGCTGTCAGTGGTCAATCGCCCTCCTGGGGCACCTTGAGCTTTTCTCTCATTCATTAATCATATCTTGCAGAAAATGAACTGGGTTGGAGGAGCAAGAAAGAGAATCTGTAAAACAGATCCAAAGAAGGCTAGGAGCCAACGGAAATTGCAAAAGGTATTTTTTTATAACTCCATTGAAAAGCCTCTTGATTCTAAACATCATGGCATATATTTTCCAATGCATATTAAAAACTTGTTAATATTGAAGACTAGATGTCTAAATGCTGAGCCAAAAGTGTCAATCAATATCTCTTGATATCAAAACATTTTTGTAGTAGATTGAGATTTTTTAGCTAATATTGATAGTATATATAATGTCTTTTTCCAGGAGTATTTTGAAAAGAGGAGACATGGCATGATTAATTTGAATGCTGTTGGAAGAATTCAGAGCAGCAACTTCCGATCAAAGGAAAACCCATGTAAGATCAGTCAAGATCTTTTGGAGTTCCAGGATTATGTTCAACAAAATGAAGAAGGTAAAGTTTTAATGAACTTTTTGTTAATAATGCTGATAACTTTGCACCTCATGTTAAGCAAATACCTGATAAGTTTTTCTGTCAGTTTGTGGCATTAGATTTAACACCCGTTAAGTAGGTCTAGAGGTTGTTTTTTTTAAATGAGGTTTAAAAACATCACTCATTGAGTCCTCATTAGTGCTAAGCGGGAACCCTGAAAAGTAATTGGGAACCCCAGACCTTTTTTATTTGTTAGATTTTCAGGTCCTCTTTAGGTCCCATGGAGGTAATCATTGCCCACTCAATCTGTAGAAATGAATGAGACAAGAGAGATGTGCACAGAATTTTAGGAGAGTGGTTTTTTTAATAGCTTACAATAGTAAACAGCTAAAAAGTCTCCGTAGTACAGGAAATGGGGAGATTGGGTGAAAAAGATTAAAGAAGATGGTATAGGAGGAGAGACAAAGTGGGAGAGAGAGGTTGAGAGAAAAATAACACATCAAACAAGTGTCACCAGGAAACTTTCCTACAGTTTTGTCACTGCCTAGAGGAGTGAAATGTTATAAAATATCTTTGATATTAACAGGGATCACCTGTTGTCTTGAGTGTCCTCATTGATTTAAAAAAAAAGTAATGATACCATAAAAAGTACTTCCATCTGTCACAATATTCATATCCATCATGATACTCATATTGTGACAGGATCCTGTCAGAAGGGATATGAAGTAGTTATTTTGCCCACAACGGATATGAATATTTGATTAATCTTCTTCGCATCTGGGACCACATCTTGAGCCACTGAGTTTTGTATGCAATAGGACTTCAAATCACTGATGCTTTCTCAGGCATAGTCAACATGCTCTGTTTTAACACTATGTATGATATTGCAGGTTGCAGCAAAAGCAAAGCCAGGGCAGCCTTCCGGGTTGTAAATTTGAATAGTAAAGTATCTTCATCAAGTGAGTAATGACCATAAGCTTAGATACACTCCTAGTTTGTTGTCTTGTTACTTATCATTTAAATAACTTCTACATACAAAGCTATTTTCCGTGCAGAATCTTAGTTATATATGGACATAAGTTGTTGATGCCATACGTATGAGTTCTCAGCATTATTTCAATTCATAAGTTTAATTGTTGAGTATAAAAAGTAAGTGAATACTGACCTTTCTAAATTTTTCTCGCTAATTTTAACATTTAAATTTTAGATACAGTATAAATGGGCCAATCAGCATTTTGAATTTTTATATGTTTTGTACTATTTTGCTTTCACTCTTTTATGAAGAATCATCAGATCCAGCAAATGGCAAGTATGTATCTGTGGAAATGCCTCTCTCTCCTGTTGGACAACCATCAACTTTATTTTTGTCTCATTCACCATCCAGGTAAACAGAAATATTAATTAGGGTGGTACTTATGTATATATATGATGTCTATATGTGCCAAATGGCACAGTGTGCATTAATTGTATGGTTGGATTTATGGTACACGGTTCACACATCAAGCTCTATGATTTCAATTTTCAATATTTTTACCGATTTGAAACGTTTGATAGGAAATTTACTTTTTTAATGATCTTTGTTATATAAACAAAATTCCTCTCTGTCTACTTCTCATATTCTCAATCTTACTGTTAGCATTTTCACTATTGATGAAACTGATATAAAATTCAAACTACCTTTTGTGACATTTGGTATGATCTTGCTTGACATTTGTAAATTTAAAGTATAAATACTCCTCAATATATAATCAGGTTGCATATCACTACTTTTCTACTGGTTAAGGCAGACTGGAAATTACCATACTTGTTTCAGCACAATTGATTTGTTTGGTACAACAATGAAGAAACCCAAAAAACCCAAACTTTCTGAAGAGATGCCTCCACCCACATATGGAGTCAATAGTGTTAAGGCTCAACGAAAGGTATGTCTTGAAGGTATTCTTTGCAGCGGATTCATCTTATCATAAGCTTAAAAATATTCTGAATTTATCATATAAAAATTAATGCTTTACCAATTTTTTTTTTCTCAAAGTGCTCTGAGCTTGTCTTTTATTATTACCCATATTATTGAAAATCTTCATTTCAAACGAATAACCGCTATTATTGAATTTATAGCTTTCTTCATGTTATAAAGTTTTGCTCCTTATTAAAAATTATGATGAAAAAAATATTTTGCAATATGTTTTTTATATTGTCCTGCCATTGATATTTTGAATTTCCTGTATTTATTTGATAAAGCAAAAACACTTTTGTGCTTTTTTCAGAACAGGATTTCCCAAAGAGAAGCTAAGAAGCTTATAAGTGGTAGTGAATCTGACTATCCTCCAGATAGCTCCAGGAATATAGATTACTTTCCTTTGCAACAAAGGACCTGCGGTGTTCCAGAACACTCCCCAGCTACCCCTCTCAACAACTTGTACCCTACAGCTGACATCAAAGAATTTAACGATTTTCAAATAGTCCCATCACAAAGCATTTTGTCAATGAATAGCATATTCAATTGTTCTAGTTCCACTGCAAAGGCAAATGATGCTGATGAGAGTGAATTGGAAACTTCGTCAAACTTATTCAAAATGTTTTCCCCACTGAGAGAGACAGATATTTCTATGTTTCGAAACAGTGACCAAAAAAATGATAGCCTCAGTAGAAAATCAACTCTTGCCTTTTTAGAGCAAGAATGCAGGGGCTTTCCCTGTGAAAATGCAGAGTATTCATCTGTAAACAAAAGATCTTCATTTGAACACCACATTTCTTCTGATAATACCTCTGAAAAACAAAATACACAAAGTAAATTCAACAACTTTCTTAACTACTTAAGTGATGTGTCAGACTGTCATAGGTTTGATAATGGAACATCTCATCTTTCAATCACTCAAAATAAACATTTTGATATTAATCATCCGAACGTAATTCCTGACATTGAACCCATTCGTGCTGTGCGAGATATGGAAATTGAACCTATTAGTTGTTTTCAGACTTTCAAATGTTTGGATGAACCACTGCATGATAATGCCATTAGAATTTACAACCCAGACATGACAAGTTCAACTGAAAAAGGAAGATTTTTTGAAGAGGCAAATGTATTTCAAAACCAGAACTGTTCATTAACTCAGTGGAATGATAACGCAAGGTGATGAACTTTTTATTCAGTTTTGTTTATTGCTTTTACACTCATTTGCCTCACTCCTCTTTCCCAAAAAAAAAGAAAAAAAAGATAGATAGAAGAAAAAAGATTATATGAAAGCTGAAAACTAGGGATATAATTTTTCTTTTCTTGAGAATACTCAAAGAAATTATTGCACCAGCTGTACCTATATTTTTTCAAATGATAGAAAATAAATTGTTTAGTAATGTGACCGCCCTCTACCATTAGAGAAATATTTTTGCTTTCTCTTCATTGCTTCATTATGAAAACTGTTTGAAGATGCTACTGTCAGTTTGCTTATAACATACAGTTTGCCTTAAATTGTTTTAAGTGTAGGTGAACAGGAATCATTGTCTTCCGGAGGAAAGATGAAGATCATGACATCTTATTTTAAAATATTGCCTTTTTTCTTTACCATAACACTTAAGAGATATAAATTACTGTATAAGACCAAATTTATTTTTTACAAATCAAATTTCCTTTGCACAGCAAATTTCCCCCTGTCTTCAATATGAACTCGGTGGATAGAGCATCAGGACAGCTTGATATGATCACTACTACAAATGAGGCTTCTACCTCTTGTTCTATGGAATTACAGAGAACCATGTTTCATGTTCCAAGTTTGTGGGGGATGTCTAAAAGTACCCCAGTTGCATATCATCCACCAAGCCTTGGTAACCAGCATTTTAACGCTACTTTTGACAGTAACTTATACTTGATTTTCTTTGTACTTTCTCTTACTGTGAATGTTCTGATTTTTATGATAACATTAAAATTAAAAGAAAGGGAGACAAGTAAAAAAATTGTACTTTTTTACAATATCATTATTGAATTTTAAAATTTTGGCCATTTTCTTATTCTCAATAGATTGTCTTAATTCATGCATTTGCTTTTGTCATAAAATATTTTTTTATTACAAAGAAATGACTCTGTAGGGCTGAATTTAACTGTCAATGCACATTCAGAATTTATCTATAGCCTTCTTCTCATTTCTCTTTCCAAAGAAAATCAATCATCTGCATTGCTTCCCTTTCAGTAGAGCCTGTGATGACCTCCACACCTTCCCATGGACCAATATGTCTGAATAAAGAAACCTTGGACATTGATATGAACAATCACAAATCAAAGTATGACAACACATTGGCTGTGTAAGTTTTTCCTCTCATTCTTTATAAAGAAGTTACTGATTTTGAATAAATCTTCTATGTTTTTAAATATGTATCTCTCACTTGGTAAAATGTACTACACTGGGATTTTTCTTTGTCTTTGTTCTATATCAGCATTGCTTATTTAGTCATGGGTTCACTTACTTTCATCCCCCTAGGGATTTTATATTATGTTTTTCTAAATAAAAATCCAATTTGTGATGATAATAGCTAAAACTTGTATCAAAACAAATTAGATCAAAACTCTTGTTACTATTATGTTAACATCCTATAACAATAACACTGATGCAAAGACTGCCATTTGTATTTTTCCCTGTTGTATCAACATATATTTTTTAGATGAATAAAGGTTTCTCCCATATTCTATCCACAGGCAAAATGAGAGAGAGTACCCTATTCATGATTTACTGCATGAGGTATGTCCATACTTACAGTGTTTGATAGAAAGGAAACAAACCTATTAAACTTTTCTACCCTCATAACTGCTTGAATTTCTTGAAAATGTTAGATCGCTAGTTGATGGTAATTGAAATTTTTTATCGAACATTGTTACTGATACTACACTTAAACACCTCATTATACCACCACCTGTTATACCACCATTCTTGCCTACCACCAACATCATTCAACTTGCATATGATAAATACTTTTTGTTATACCGCCATTCTCGTTATTCTGCCAACTTAGTGTTTTCCCCAAACCTGGCAGTATAACAAGGTTTAAGTGTACTGATACTCTTTTTACAGGAATTGAGACTGATGCATATGGTCATTACTATTTTCTTATGTTTAGATGATAGATTTGGAGTCACAGACTGCGCCACAGTGGAGAAAATATCAAGATAAAAACACTTGTCTGAGCAATCATGAGGTAGGAATGGACGGTTTACAGATATCATTAGATTTTTAATGTTGTGTAATATATGACTGAAAGTGTGCACTGACGGTAATAGCAAAAAGACATTTGCTATCAAAAGATTTCTTTTTATTCTTGTGAAGACTTTGCAGCAGCTTCTGGGCTGTTACCATTTATGCCAACACTTGACATGGGTGCAAACACCATGTGATTATTGGAACAACAGAGCATAAATGTTAAAAAGGATGTATGTACTGATGTAAAATGATAATGATAATTTATTTTGTCCACAAATTGAAAATTGGTTCACAAAGGTTTCATCGATAGGGAACAGTCACTACAGTTTGTTGTAATGAAGGGTTTATGCCACATCCACTGCTTGCACAGATGAAAAGGATATCTTTAACTCTATCAATACGCTAGGGTCTTTTTTTTACCTCCAGAGCTCAATAGTTATCATTTTGAGTATTATTATATCATATTATTGTGAGTTGCATTATATACACACAATACACAATATTTTTCTTTCAATTTCAATAGGTAACTAGTGTGGTAAAAAAAGACCTCCAACATACCAATCAGGTGGAAAAACACGGCATACGGTTATAGTATATACAAGGATTGCTTTAGATTCTTTAGACATGTCAGGCCATTAGCATGGGGTCATTGGCTTCACAATCTACTCGTAATGAGACTATTCAAAGTAAAAAGGAAAGTAGTGAAAAATAGAATTGGCATATACTGTAGGGTACTGCACTGTGTAAAGCATCAGAGCTGAAACTTTCCCATCCCGGATGTATGTATAATAGTAATAGTTTTGAACAAAAATGAGTTAAGAGCACCATATTGTTTAAGTCATGCTGTTTATTTTTATTTTTATTAAATTAGAATTGGATCATCTGGGATAACTGGGATAGAAACAGTTTTCATTTTGGAAATGGCCAAAATTTTGGTTCTCCTTTGAAAAAAGAAAACGATACTTTTTTTACTTTCAAAACCCCAATGTTGTGACCAAATTCTACGTCATGGATGGACACATGTCATTTTGAGGCCAAAGTACAGCTTAGTACAACTACACAGTCAAATAAAACTGCTGTCTACTACTGTGATAATATTTTAGGACTATTGTTTTCTTTTCTTTTCTTTGTTAGTAAGGTTATGTCTGAATTACTACTTTCCTGTGTGCTTTGAATCATGTAGATATACTTTTCCATTCCCACCCACCATTTCCATTCTCCCACAACATTACAACTGCAAGGGAATAGAAAAAGATTTCTCATTTTTAAATTACATTTTTATTTTAACTGGTATTCTTGTAATCATATTATCTGTGTTTATTTTAGTAATCATAATAATTTGCCTTTCATTACAGATGCACGATTCAAGTATCATCAAAGAACTCTTGTTTGACTTGGTATCAAAAATAGAGCAAAGAGACATGAATTCAACGAGAAAAGTTTTGGAATGGGAGCATTCACAGGAAATTCAAATTCAAAGTGAAATTGATAACACAGTGTATACTTGTAAAGAAAAACGTTTATCATTGAAAGGCAATAATTTCCCTTCTGTTGTTGATGCCATGAGTCTGAGTGCAGTCAGTAAAATAAATGAATACAGCTGTGATACAAATATAAATTCAAAATTAGAAATGACTGAAGAGGGTAGGCTTAATTGTATAAAAGTTAAAAGGTCTTCAACAAATGTGCCTGCAGTCAAACTGCCCCATATTGACATGAACCCTTATAACATGACTCTTGGTGAGTCTCTACCCAACAAAACTGATCAGATTAAAGCTAATCCTATACAGTATGAGCAATATAAGGAGGCTGGTAATGACTTATCCTCAAACCTGTCTCAGAGCAGAAGATTAGGGTTCACTTTGGACACCAATAATTCAAAACAAATTATGTCCATACAGAAACAAAAAAATGACCGTAGGCCTGTAGACTCCTTTTCAGACAATGTTGCAAGTGCAGCAAACTGTAAAAATAGTAGTCCTTGCAAAGAAAAAGATCTGCATATAAGTCATGATGTTAATAAAACAGTGACAATATCTACACAAACTGTTACACAAAAATTGGTGGATACAGCATGCAGTCCAATTCTAATTTTACCACCTAAAGACTTTGATAAAGATAATGGAACTTTAAAAAGAACATGTAGTATTATGTCTAGGGTTTACAGCCTAAGGCCACAGCCTAGAGCCTTTTACAAAGATAGTAATAAAAAAGAAGAGTAGGTATAGCATACATTTTCCAAAGTTATCACATACCCATAGATATACCTACCCGCTCCTATTAACATATTATAATATCCCAGTAAATTTATAATTTTCATGCTATGTTTAATAGCATTTGTCAATGCAATATTTTTCTGCATAAGATAATGGAAAATTTAGAACTTTAGTTTGCCCTTACAAAGGCCTCTGGCCAAAATATCCTTGTCTTGTTTTTATCTTTGTCTCCTTTAGCCTTTTGAGAATTCTGGTTCAGTATTCTATTTATGATAAGGAAAACCTTTTGTATATTTGAATTGTATAGATTCATCATAGATTCTGACTGAATGATGGAACATAGTCAGAAATGTCATCTACTATGTATCTTCCTCATATTTTTTGCAATGTTATGCAAATAGATTTTTATTAAAACTTTCATCTCTTAGTTTATTTAATATTGTCATTTTTAAAACTTAAAACGGCTGAATAGTTGCCTCAGTTTGTAAAGCATGATATTATTAATTATGAATAATTTGAACCTGACCTTTAGTCACATCAGCATGACACTGACCTGACACTGACACAGTGACAGTCAGCACTATGCATCTGGGGAAGCAGGACCACGGTTGGCTGCACTGTTTAGCCGTATTTTTATTGTTGATCATTGAAACTCTTTTACTTTAAGCTATAGTAACCTGCATTTCTTATGTGATGCACTTTAAAAGGGCTTAGAATTTTAAGCTTTCCACAGCAGGGCCTGATCCTAACCAAACAGAATATGCAAAAAATTTGAAAAGTTATGTATTCTTATACCTACTTGTCTAAATGAGATATAAGTTTCAATTAACTTACATATGCCAGTCCACTGAAATATTATTCATCAGGTCCAAGATCAGACAAAGCTTGAACATTTTGATGTATCTTTTTCATTGAAGAAATTGAATGGGTTAAAACCTGTTACTGTCACGATCTTGGCACAGAAGCCCTTATTTCTCTGTTTTAATATTGACGGTATCGCTGCAGGTATATAGCTTAGTGCTTATGGTGATGATGGTCCTTGCCGTCCTTGTTCTTCCAGCGGCACACGAGCACGGGGATTGTAGCGTGATGGATGATGTAGGTGCTCACGCTACCCAGGATGGTTCGTCTCAGTTTGCCCTGGCCACGTGTACCCGTAATGATCATCATGGCCTTCTCCTCTTTGGCCGTAGACACAATCTTTTCCCCTGGTTTCCCAGCCACGGAGCGGAACTTGCCCGAGATCTGGATTGAAAAAAAGTTCCAAACCAAAGCATCTCCTGTTGTTAAGATATTATATCGTCATGTATTGAGTGTTTTTGCAGGGCTTGTATAATACTTTGTCATGATGTGAACATAAAACTATAAATTATAAATAGTATATCGCCGATTGTGTTTTCACGGCATGTAACTATGAAAAATAAATAACAATAACATTAATACTAATAATACCGATACCCCTTACTTATTGTTTGAAAATGAAAATCTGAATTCAGCTAGGTACGTCAACAAAACACACAGACCCGCCAATTTTATTCATCCATCATAATTTTTTATGATGACGACAACGATCGAACAACAAATTTAATCTAGATCGGGTAGCCAATAAAATCGGTCTAGGTGTGAATACGCTCTCCTGATACATTCTCATAGTTTTGAAACTAGATAGTTATCTTCAATTTCATTTTTAACCATTTCATTTAAAGTTTCAATATGCTAAGGTTTTTTCTTAAACTACCGACCAGATACATTAAAATCTTCAAGATTTGTCATATATACCTAAAGAAATCAGATTTCAATTTCAGTAATTTCAGTGAATTTCATACTTTTTGCATTTATCAGTTCACTGAAATCTGATTTATCTGGTATAAAAAGACGTAAATTAAAAAATAAAACTGCTTATTCTGTTTTGTTAGAATCGGACTCCGGTAAGAAGAAAGGATTTAATTGCGATAAACATTCAATATGTAAACATTCAATATGCCACTCGTGTTTCATCGAAAATGAAGGTAGATACAGGTAGGCATATGAAAAAAATGTATTTTGTTGGGCACGCTCTCATTATTTTTAGTATCACATGAACCACAGAAAGGCCTTGAATGTTTTCGGCGGTAATCTATTGATGATGGCATTGAAGTACCTACGGTATCATGGTATTTACCCTAGGTGTTTTAGATTAATGTTGGTATTATTTGTAATACTAGTAATACCAAGTTCTCTCTGTCGTTTGTGTCGTTTGCGCTGTAACTTCAGTGGACTGGGACTTTTTCATATCATCGACACAGGGTGAACTTTTGCCATCAACAAGCGCCGAACATGTTGATAGTCTCGGATTTTTTTAAGCATTTAATTTATCCTTGTCGTCATGTCAAGGGAACATACTCTACTCACCCGTCGCGCCAAAAGCCTGTCTCTGTATTTCTTCTGCAAGTTGTCTACCCTTTCATTTATCTCTCTTATCATCTGTTCCACGACTACAGGGCCTAGGAAGACAAAACAAAAACACAATCAAAGTTGCATATTCATCTATCTATCTATCTATCTATCTATCTATCTATCTATCTATCTATCTATCTATCTATCTATCTATCTATCT
>JAUEKZ010256914.1:0-19527 GCA_031471865.1 Melibe leonina
AGAGAACACACAGTTGCAACACCCTAAACATCACTACTGAGCATCTCCAGCCAGATAAGACAACACAGACAGCAGACGGCTCACATGAAATTCTATCACTCTTTTAGATTGTGACATTTCCCCTGGGAAAAATAATTCACATAGGACACCAGGGTAGTGCGATAAACTCCTCTCACACACAAAGACAAACAGCAGACGTGACCAGCATACCAATTAAGTTGTCACAGGCCTACCCCAGTTTACAATTCATCCTAATTAATGCATCTCTAGACGATCTAGTTAGTGAAGTGTACTACCACAGCCTTCTGAAATAAATCTCTTAACCACTATCTCTAACTTTAAAGATAATAGGGACAATTACAAAAGTGATACTCTACAATAAATCTCTCCTAGCTACATTTGACTATCTCTATCTTAGAATCAAAGGAAACCAGGCACACTACCCATGACACATATAACTAATACAAAAGTGACATGTTAGACTCATATCATAGAACTAGTAAAACCTAACTTTGTGTAAACCTGTGTGAGTTACCAATGTATCTGCACTTGTCTTTTTATCTCTAGCAAACTATCTGTATAAATTTTTATTACCCGCTTGATAAATCATTCATGAAATAATCTTTATTGCCCTGAAAAACTGATATTGATTGAATATATTTATCATTTTGGCAATTTCTGTTTTATGTCAACAAAGAATCAGTCATTGTTATTCTTTCAACTTTCTTTTCCCAAAAAATTAAAGATGGTAAGGTCCAAAGGAGCCAGAGTTTAACCAATAGGTTAGCAAATAGCTTTTTGGTTCAGTAGTTTGCGCTTGTGTGGAATTTCAAAATTATAAAACAATTTTTTATACTTGTTTAAGGGTGTTAAATGGTGAAGAGAGCATGTAACATGGAGAATTAATAGTCAATGTTTGAGTGAGTACAATTGTCCTCCAACTCCAATGTTTTTTATTTTAAGCGTCTCTCTCCACTTCATCCCAAATTAATATTTTTCATATAGTATTGTCAACTCCTGATTAAATTCAAAGCTCTCATGAATATGAATACACCTTGTTCTTAAAGGATTTACCGAAGTTATCAGAGTTTTATCTACAAATCAATTTTTCCATTTTTTCAGGCTGTTCTTAACTTCACCATCACTGAAGTACAGAGCGATGTGTACAATACACCTGCACCTTATGGAATCATGAACGTTTTGAACAAGATGTATGCATCGATTGTTCTGGACAACAGAGTCGTGGAAATGATCAAAGGATGGAACACAAGTAACTTTTTTAATCTTATATCATTTTGTACAATAAACTACATTTTTGATAGTGTTTTGCTTGTAGATAAACCATATGTGAGTATCTAAAAGGAGAATAAATGGAAAAAAGAGGAAATATTTGATGTCTGAATCTTGAACTTATGAATTATATCCTCTACCCTCAACAACAGGATCACCATAGATCTAATTCTTTTAAATCCCATGAATTTGGTGGACTACTTGGTGAAATTAATTTTTGTTAAAGATTTCTGGTATAAAGACATGATTTTACAAGAGAATTATTCCTTTTTGCTCAAGAATAAGGCATTGATTAATGCCACAACTTCAACATCAGTTTCAGTCAGTGATGATAAAATTATAGATATAATAAACATTCATCGAAATTGATAATTTTTTCGATTTTATAATTTTTGTATTTTCATAGAAGAGGATGAAAAGAAAAATTCCACAATGATGACACCTGATGCACAAGAAGATAAAACCCAAGCCCATAAAGTTTTGTCTGTTTTGCATACCCATTTTCATCAATCAATTGAGGTTTGTATTACCCGAGCATACAACAAATTTCTGTTTATTTTATCCATTTATCGTCTCAACATTAGCAAATACAACACATGGCACCTTAATCAGTATAATTTGAGGAATTGAAATAAATAATAGCTCTGAGGTAAAAAAAAATTAAAAAACATTGCATGAAGCCATCCAATTAAATCTGTAGTTCAAGTAAGCGTTGGAGAGTGGTAACGTGCGCAAGATAGCTTCTCTTTCAGTCATTTTTGTCTGCTCAATTTGTATCATAAGTCTTTTGAGCCTATAGACTAGAAGCTTATATCCCATTTTCAGTAATAAGAAGAGGACAAATGGCAATGACTGCCACCCTCTAGATGTGACGCTGGTATCACCAACTTATCCAAACCACAGGTGGGTTAGTACCAATTTTTACAAATGGATGAAGTGATGCAATCGGAGTATCTTTCTTTGCCCAAGCAAAAATAGAAGTGCTGCCGGTAGGAATTGAACCCAGTGCCATCGGGCCCTTTGCTGTGTTGCTATCAGTGTAGCTACTGCAACTCCTGCTCAATATCTATGGTAGACAACTGCTATTTAGCTGCTGTTTTTACATCAAACATTTGACATAAAGTAAATAAAGTTCCATACTCAGTACCTGAGTTTCGGGGATCAGGAATACTAGGCGTACGGCATAGTGTGCATAGTGCGCTAGGCTGCCATTACTTTCCATGCCGTCTTTACTTTCACCGAGTCTAAAGACACCTAGCTCCACATTTTCTGCTGGGTGGACAGGATGACCTGAAAAAAATTATTGCTCCGACTAGGATTCCAACCTGCACCAAACAACATGAGAATTCAGAGCTGAGCGATGGTCAGACGCTGTACCGACTTATTTACTGGGCCTATCAGGATATCATGATATAAAAATGTATAAAACTACAGAGACATGGAATTCTCCCTCACAGGACTATTCCCTGTCAATTGAGCGTAGAAACACACAGGATCAAAATGATATATTTCACCACAGCATTTTAAGCATCTGATAGACACTTTCATATCATTTACATCCACATTTGACTTAAATATGAAAGTTAACATTCAACTATCTCTCCTTTTTTTAAGGGATTTCAAAGCCGAAATCTTATCCAATGCCAAGAGGAGCATGCATCTCCTTGTGACTTCGATGATGTATCTGTCAGCCCCAGAACTTTTAAAAAATCCTCTACCAATCTAAAGGCAACTAAATGATGCTGTATTTGTTAAGCAATACTGGAAAAGAAAAAAACAATTTCTTAAGATATATTAATATACTATATTTTTAAGCCTTTGGAAATTTTATGTTTATATTTTTTATGATTATCTTTTGAAACCTTGCATCTGAAAAGTAAGAAAAGAGATGACAGTTGATAGATTTTAAAGAAGAATAAAAAAAAGAAAAGCAACAAAATCATGTCCTTAAAAACATTCGAAATAAAGCAAAATTATAAAATAATTTTTCACAATTCTATTCTACATTTTAAACATACAAGCTTTTGAAATTAATTGGGACACTGCACATTCCTTTTAATAAATACGTTCAAATCTTGTTACACTGCCCAGCTTTGGGAAACCACAAAGTTAACCATTTTAACTAGACTTAGGGTACAGCAAAAGATCTTGCATAACAAATATAGTAATAATAGAGGCTGAAATAACTCATTTGCTAAAAAGCCATACTGGGTGCATTGAACTAGGAGTGTTTAGTGAGGTATTTTGTCCTTGACTGTGTTTGGTTTAGCAATATTGCAACAAAATTTTTGATCAGTAGTAAAACAAGAAGTAAGGAATTACTATGTGCAAGTCATTAATTTTACAGTAAAGGTGTTTGCCGATGTCAGATGGAGATATAAAAGGATTTGTAGTGTTTTTGTATAGTATATGATCCATTCTACAATCAAAAGCTATCAGCAGATAAGAATGATGATTTAACGGGTGACCGTATAACGAGGTTTGAGTGTATTAAAAATTATATTGGGTTGTTTGAATTTGATGCATTTTAAATTTACTCTCATTGTCCTTATCAATTTTATTCAATAGAACATTTTATTTATCTTTGATGGCCCTAATGACATGGATGTCCACCAATGTTGATTTTTACTGTTGCTGCTCTCTTTCTGAAATTTTATATACCATATTCATAACTTGGCATTTTACTTTCTTAACCCAGACTTAAACATTGAAATGATTTTTTGCAACAAGGGTACCTAACCAGATGACTTTGAGAAAATAGCCTTGATGAGCATAAAGAACATTGCAGGTGCTTTGATCACTTAAGATACCATTGACATGAAAGTTCTGGAATGGCACTCTTTTATAGCGTTTACAAGGAGACTTATCATGCCAAAACATTTAAGAGACAAGTAAGGAAGATGGGAAGCCAAATAAATGAAAAGGAAATCAATTAGAATTAGTCTATACACTTTCTATATAAGTTCTTGACAGAAGATTTTTCCTCACTGTCCCAATTGATTTGCGCAATATTGTAGCTTAAATGATAATTGGTTGCAAATACTCTTTCATATTTGTGTAACCTTTTATGAAAATATAATTTGTTACTTCGGGTACTTCAAATATTGTGATGACGTCTGTGATACTTGTGCTTTCTTGAAAATTTCCTCATGATTGATGAATATTTAAGGCACAGTCATAGTAAATTGATGTTTCTTTATTGTTTTTGATATTGTCATCTTTTTTATCATCTTTGACATTAATACTCTGTCCAGCCAAGTCAGTCAGTTAACTGGAAGAAGAAGAAATTGATCATCTTCCAAATCTTGTACATACTTTGTTTTCCTCTGCCCTAACGGTTAACCTTTGCGTTAGTACAAATTTTATTGTGTGTTTGTGATTCTTTAATTTATTGATTTGTTAACTTGTATCATCCTGAAATGCTATTTTTTGTTTTGACTTGAAGTCATATTATTTCATGTTCACAGAGCATATATAGTCTATGTATTAAAATTCCATGAAACACCTGCAAATATTATTTGAGTACGGAATGATGTACAATTGAAAGCTTTTAAAGAATATCCTCTAATGTTTTTGATAAAAAGGCAATCCATAAGTGCAAAGTATTTTGATTCATCAAAAATCTGTAACCGGCATTGTTGAAATGCACACTGACAAAAAAAATTGGTCCAGTTAAGTCAGCCATTTAATTCTAAGAAATAAATGATGATTTTGAATGCTGGTACGAATTCATCAAAAGACAACATTATATTGGCAAAAATCTTAGTCAACATTGATTGGAACTTATGTTACTTTGTCATTGGTTTTTAAAATTTGGTTTTATTTGTCATACATCATTCCATAACTTGCAGGGTTGAAAAAAAGGAGTTTTGGTGTGTATTGATGAAGAACAATGACTGATGATATGATGATATTGGTCACATCCACATATAAATGTAACAGAGAATATCATAAAGTCAATTCAATATCATCTAGGGAATGAAATTACTTGTGTAATTAAGATGATTGCGCCTTTTTGCTTTACTTGGGGGTTTCAGAATTTCCAATCTATTTATTGTAAGGTACCCTATTTGAACAATTGATGAAGGTAAGGATGTATTTGATGCAATCATGGAAAAATTTGTGCAAGAAATGTCTTGTGTCAGGCTGATCTTTGCAGGGTATGTAGTTTCTTTCGTATTATCTTAACCATCTTTATTATGAACCGACTGTGACGGTTTCTTTTTAATTGAACAATAGTGGTATTACAAATTCTTCTAAAAAATGTAGTTCAATTAAGTCTCATAATTTTTTTAAATTTTAAGATATGTTTGGAAATGTCATTCGGTAACTATTATAGATAAGAGGCATATTTAAAATGAATAATGCAAATTTGTGTACCTACTTTGAACGCAGTTGCCACAAGTCGTGGAACATTTTATTTACTGTTATGTGATATCAATAAATAATTGCTTTAAAAAAAATGGCATACATGCTTTACTCAATGATATTTTACTTTTGTGTGATGTTGATTTTTTTTTCTTATAATTTCATCATTTTCATGAATAAAAAAAAAAGGAAAAAAGAGCAATGTATGTATCAATATTTCAGCTCAGCTGCTTTTGAGTCAAAGTGACAGGCAAACAAACATTAATATCTGTATAGATACCCTGATTAACGTTCCTGTACCACAACCACCATCTCAACCACCTTTCCCATCTCCATTCGAAGTTCACCACCAACTCCCTTACCACCATTTCCATAACTACTCTCGACTACATCTCAAAGAATATTACCTACCGTTAGTAGGTACCTCCGATACCCCCGCCAACGTCACCTCTAAAACCACAATTTCCAATATTTTCACCACCACTTCCTCCTCCATCACCATCAGCAACTCCATCATCTTCATCACCTCCTCATCCACAACTGTCAATTCCATCTCAGCCACAATACCGTAACCACCAGCACCAACACAAATCCATCATGATCACGACATTCTCAATTCCATTTCATAATTTACTTTTTTGGAAATACGCCTTGATTGATATAATTCAATCATGCATAACTTTTCTCAGACGTAATCTAGAGATTTTAGTTGGGTTAAAATCAATAGTATGGCCCAGATCAATATAATTGACCAAGTACATATTTTCCCTGTATGAGTACTTTTAAAATAATCCTGGAGACAGACAAAGAGTAGCAAGAAAATGTCATTTATCATCTATGAAGTCAATATTTAAACAATAACGACAAAAGCAGTGGCGTGGAAAGGGAGAGGAGGGGTTCGGGAAGGCATTTCCGTCAGCATCACCTGACGTGAGTGTGCAGCTTGTTGAGGCGTACTAATAATGAACTAAATTATTCACATTGGGCTTATGCTATGCCAACAGGAATCACCCATGAAATCTGCCGTCCGAAAAAAATAGTGCCATGTGAATCTATTACTAAAAGATGGACTCGAACCCGGTGCGTTTGGTTTGCCGTGCCAGCCCCCTTCTGGTCTCAGTTGGAACATCACAATATCATTGTATACATATCAAATTGGAAGATCACAATGTCATGATAAACATATTATTATCATCACCACCATGATTTTCATCGTTTTTATGAATTATTATCTTGGTAATAAACGATGAGTATGCTGTTGTCGATTTGATGAAACATCCCCTTATTAGTATTAGATGGGTTGACATGAGAAATCAGACACGTAGGAACGAAGGGAGAATGGAGAGAGAGAGGGGGGGAGAGAGAGAGAGAGAGAGAGAAAGAGAGAGAGACAGACAGACAGACAGACAAAGACATTGTTGGTTACACCATAACGCCGATAAAGAAACTGAAAGCGCTTGACCTTCGACTTCAAGTGAACCTATAATGAATTATACTGATTTCCGATAATCAATTCAGTGTCGTGACTGAGGGTGGTTGAGAGGAAAAGGGAGGAAGGGAGAGGGTGGTGGCAAGGAGAACTAGGTGACGACAGCTGAAATTAAACAATATTACATATACGCCAGCTAGGACCCCTATTTGTTATAGTTATATAATAGGGACCTGGCTTCCACAGTCCTTAGCTCAATTGTTAGAGCGTCTGCCTCGAAACCGTTTTGTCGGTGGTTCGAATTCCGGGAGCGTCACCCTACATTGACTTAATTGGCACCTGTCTACTTAGTAGATGCTTAGCATTATTATGATTATTGGAACAGTGACTGGTTGACCCAAAGTCATTTTACTGTGATTAATTTTGCCCGGGTTCGAATCTACGCTTCGATCACTTTGAGCATGTTATCTTACTTTTGTTCTTATTTCTATTGGGTTTTTTTTTTTAGAACACCCGTCTCGTGTTGTAATGCTTACATACATACATATATGCGCATGTACAGACACACACTCACTCACACACATACACACACACACACACACACACACACATCTACGCCTGCCGTCGGCAAACACGGTAACTTTAGTAGAGTACACAAGCCCATAATAGCACAGGAGACTATCCCGTTTCTGTAGCGTGAGGTGGACAAGTCACAGTGGTTGTCAACCTCTTGATAGACTACTTTCCCCAACCCAAATGGTACGTAGCTGTCCATTTGACACATGAGTGGAGTGAGGTATTTGGAGTAAATCTTGCCAAAGAAAAAACTGAAGAGCCTTTGCTTGGAATCGAACACAGTTACCGCGGGCTCTGAGCTGCATGCTACCAGCTCGGCCACCGCGCCCACGGCAAGCACACGGTGACAATGAATAATTAAAAAATAATAGATTAAAACCCGGTCAGGATGGAGTGAATCGTCTCTAGAATGCAAGAAAATCCGATGTCTTGACTCGGATATTGATTCTTCTGTGAGACCAACCTGTTACTGTTAGCGTGGCAGGAGCCAATACCACAGCTTTAAAACTGCCTGGTATCTATATTTTTAGAACTGCGACGAAGACGATTTATTTTGAAAATAAACCCGCCTCACCCCATTGGCATTTCGAATGCATTATTTTTTTCAATTCTCTCCACTTCACTCGCTGACGCAAAGAAAAAAAACTAGAATTGGTTGGTTGGCTGGTTGGGTTGGTTGGTTGAATATCTAGTTTTTGTCTGTTTAACGCCCTATAAGAATAACAGTAGGCCCTACATAGGTCATATTAAAAGTGGAGCCCTCGAAACAAGGTAAAGTGCTGCCACAGAGAGATAAACGTGAGGCTCACTCGAATATCTCACCATGTGTCAGAATAGTTACAAAGCCAGGTTGTCAGTTTTGTTCCCATTTAGTCAAGCGCTTGGTGAATGGCGGCCAGATAGCATCTTTGACCCATCGAAAGTAAAAGTGCTATGTGGTAAATAATGTCAACCTACCGTGATGGTATATAATTTGTACAATCAGGACTGTTCTCTGTGACTTGACTCTGCTCTCAACTATTGTGTTGGGAAGCTCAGTTTGAGTGTGGACTCATTTTTCACTTTTATATCTAGGGCCGAGACCATTATCTATAAAAGGCATACTCAGCTCTGTCTAAAAAGTAACACAATGCGTCCACCAACTCTGCTACATAAAGGATTATATTAAGGTTGCCCGTTTTGCCTACTACACAAAGTGACGACCAATACAAGTTTGATGGATCAGACCAAGGAGCTTTAATACAAGAGAGCTCAATGCACTCTTTATGAGATAAACTTGAGAGAATACGCAGTGCAGAAACGAGACAAAGCCAAGGAAAGCAGAAAAATGGAGAAACAGAAAAAACACAGAAAAATATTTTTCCGAAGTGGGGTTCGAACCAGGGACCCAGCTACGGCACCCATCGCCTGGCCGGCAGCACGGATGGCGAGCTAACCACTTGAGCCTGAGCTATCCGCACTCTTTATGGGAAGTTTATCCACCATTTTGTCTCACCCTAATAGTTTGCTTCACTTTTGAAAAAGAGACAAAGAGTGCACAACAACAACAGCAAAAAAAACAAAAAAAACAAAAAAACTTCCTGGATCAGATGATCGAAATAGGTTAAACCCATGATACTGATACATCATTACATTGTGGCATGAAGATCATAATATGATAGACTAGGTAGTAATAAAATTATGAATTTATATTATAAATTATATATGTTGTTTGTCTAGTAAACGCGATAATCCGATAAAACTAGCAAATGTGGCCCAATTCTCAATATCATCATCCCTTAAGCTACTTTTAGTCTAGACCGTCTAAAAGCAGTTAACTCTCAGGATGAAATGACACCAAGTAAATTACAATAATTCTAAATTCAATTTCCTCGCATCACAGAGCCCCTTCTTCTTCTTCTTCTTCTTCCAATTAATTGACTGACTCGGCTGGGCCTAGTATTACTGCCAGTGTGCATTTCAACGTGGTCGATTACAGACCTCTTAAACTCTTAAAGCGTTTTAAATATTTTTCTCGTTTTTTTAAATTTACTGCAATAACTTACAGGGCTATGGGGTCTTTTTTAAAGTTGTATGATCAAGCGTATTTCTAAAGGTTTCGATGTTGTTCATAAGCTTTGCGGTTGTTGGCAAGCTGCTACAGAACCTTATAGTGCTAGGAAAGTAGGAATGAAGATGCCTATCAATATAAGATCGAGGTAGATTGAACATCTCATAGCCTGATTGCCTAGTTTGTGTCTGACTCAAACTCCGCTGGTATTGGGATTTCTATTACTATTAGTCTGTTTTGCCCTTTGTAAAATATTGTTATCTTAGTCCTGGCTCTCTCCTCTTGGAGCGGCAACCATCCTAAGTTCTTCATATTGATATTTGTTGAGCCTGTAATAAAATAGTAATTATTAGTTACATACATATCTATCGAGCAGCATTCTTTTGCACTTTATCAAGTTTTTCTATTTTATTTTTACGGTGTGGATCCCAAACCGTGCAACCATAATCGAGTAGAGTTTTACAAATGTTTTATAGCATTTTTCTTTGATAAATTTTGGACAGTTGGATGTATTACGTTTAAGAAAAGCAAGAATGTCATTTGCCTTTTTACACACTGCATTGCTCTGCTTTTTCCATTGCAGTTTACTGTCGATTACTACTTCTAGATATTTTGCATTCTTCGTTTCGTTTACCATTTTGTCGTGAATAAAGTATTTTTCTTGTATTGATTTTAATTCTTTGCTATTTTTAGCACTTGGCATTTTTCTGGATGAAATTCCATTTTCCAATTTTCTCCCATTTCTGCAAAGAGTTAAGTTTACAATAATTTTTATCGTTTATCTGTATAAAAAACTGTCACCTGCAAATGATCTTAGTTCAGTCCCCGGTGTTAAATCTTTATTGATATCGTTTATGTAAATGAGAAAGAGCAATGGGCCTAAAACTGTACCCTCCGGCACTCCTGATATTACAGGTACTTCATTCGATTCCATTCCATTCACTATCACCGTTTGAGTTCTGCCTAAAAGAAAAGATTCTATCCAATTTACAATTTGTTAAGATATTCCATAAGCTTTTTGTTTGTAAAGTGACCCTTTATGATCAACTTTGTCAAAGGCTTTTGAAAAGTCTAGCAGTATTGAGTCTATCTGACCTTTAGTATTTAGGCAGTTGCTAAAGTCATTAATGGTGATAATTAGTTGTGATTCACAGCTTCTTTTTTGCCTGAAACCATGATAACATGGGTTCGATACTTACCGTGTAAGTGCCAACTTCTCTTATATTTCACTGCTCATCCTGCACTTAAGGCCTAACCCGTGGATACTAAATTGTCATCTTACTCTTATGTCTATTTGTCTTTACACTACCGACACCAGTATAGTAGTAGTAGGTAGATCTATATACTTCATCCCCATCGGAACGGGTCGCGGGTGAACTCTAGCCACATCTAAGACATTGAAATCGGTATTTTAGTTGCTGTAGACGCCAGCCGTTGCGCAATATGTGTAAAGATGTAAAACTGGTTGGCCCGGTGTCAGTACCTACCTATACAGTAGGTAACTGGGTAAGAGATTCGCGTGAGCACTGCTGTGGCAGCACTTCAATTTGTCTAACTAAAGAGATCCGCCTTTCGTGTGAACTTAAATGTGTTGAAAAGGGAAATTAAACAAGTATCTAGCTAGAAGTAACAACCTTTGTCTCTCAGATCACTTAGGTAACAAACAACAATGTCACGGGTAAAGAGTAGATTTTATAGGAAATTTGGCGGATACAGTCAAGGATCTCAGCTAAGAGGGCTATTCTATTTTTATCTAACTGGAGCTGGTGACGTCACATGCAGCATCTTATCACGTGACCTAACTCTCCATCACTTCATTGGTGAGCAAAATTGCTAAGTAACCGTTTACTGTTCCAGTTACCAGGAACGCTATACAGCGGCCGTATGTTTGCGAATGAATTGACAAATTATCATCTTATTTCTTTTCCAAGCTATAATGAGATAAATAGTTTTGTTTAAAAAAATTGGAGGAAAGATGGAATTGGTCTGCGACAGTGAATACAAACCCTTTGTGTGCCTCTGAAATGGAGTTTATAAGCCTTTTATTTTGTAATAATGAATTTGATCGACCCGTAAGAAACCAAGATGGCGGTGTCAATAACTCTCTGCTGAAGTTCGCAGGTTAGTATCTAACTCGCTTCCTACCTTATCATGATCTGCAAAAAACAAGAAACTAAATTATGCAGCAATTCATTTAGACCCTACCTGATGTGAATTTTATTTATTGAGTTCTAGCTATACGTTTTTAAAGCCCTCTTTCGTAACAGCAGTTCTCTGAACAAAAAACAACTCAAATCAAGGGCTTAGTGAAAGAAGGCAGAAGGCCAAGGCATTCCCTTCATTGCATGTTGAAATGTCTATGGTATTTTAAAAGATTTTGATTTTTACACTTTGGTGAAAAACCAAGGGTGATTACTGATTTACATGATATGTTGGAATGAAAAATGGTCTAGACCAGACTAAAATAAGTCCTCAGTCTTTAAGTTCAAACAAGCAAAGGCAAGGTTTTAAAGATTGAAGGATGTATCTATCTCTAGATTCTAGATAGAACAGTTTATAATGTGCTTCTTTAATTCATTGTGAGCTTATGGCCATGAATGTGGTTTATTATTGAAAAGATTTTATTGTGGACAAACAGGTTTGATTTTTTGGATAGAACCCCAAACCAAATTTGTATTGTATTGTATTAATGTGCATAAAGGTCAAAAAGGTGTGTGTTAGAACTGAGTAGTAGACTAGATCAGTAAGGAGAGAGAAGATGAAGGCTTTAACAAGAAAACTTTTTTAAACGATGCTTCAGTGAATAAAGTTTTAGTTTTATCAGAGGACAAAATTGCCAATTCATTGCAGAAAGTTGTTCCAAAATTGAAAGAGTCATTGAATCCGTTTTTACGGGACTATGAAAATAGCCACTGCATATCTGGATGTAAGTTTTGTTTTTGAGTCACACTGTCAAATTTATCTAGAATTTCACAAAACTTTTGGCATTTTTGGGAAATGGGTGACAGTTATGTTTTCATCGCAATTTCCACACCCTTTAAGACAAATTGCATTTTTTAATTTTTTATTTGACATTGCTGTCAGTCATGAATTCTCCTCTATCTTCTTTCATCTTTACTGGTGCCATTCTTGAATGCATGCCTGCAAAGGTTTGTCTTCTTTGGAAATTGCAAGACATTTCCTGGTTTTAAATGTTGAAATGTGCACTGGAAGTATTAATTGACCAAACCAAGTCAGTAAATTAATTTGCAGAAAAAGAAGATGTATTTCCATGATTGTTCTATTTTTTCATTATGTAAGAAGGTTTTTATCGTGTGCGCTACAATTAGTAAGTCTTTTTGGTGTATCACTCAGTATAAGATGGGGATTTCTGGTTGTGCTACCCATTTCAACAACTTTTTACTTCTCATTTTATCACTCTTTCTTTAACACTGTCTTTTGGACTAACTGCAGTTGTATTGAATGAATTTCTCTTCTCAGACAATTTAAGTCTTTAAAAGGAGCTAAAAGATTGCATGGCTTCAAACAATGGCAGTAGTTCAGCTGGGTTGGTGACCTGTCCTACTTGCAATTACGCTGTTCCACAAGCTATTGGGAAAGAGAGAACAATTTGCCCAAATTGTGGAAATTTTTACAGCAAAGAAGCAGCTGAGATTGCAACAACATATCGCAGAGGAACAGTCAGAGGTGGACCAAGTCATTCTAGAAAAGATGATAAGAGTAATAAGCCGAGACGAAACCAGCCTCGAGGAAATCAGGCAAGTGTCAATAAAGCGATTACGCTTTTCATTAAACTTTCAATTTTTTTTTATCACAGGAACAAATCTTTAATTTTAACCTGGTCAGATAGACTTAGAAGTATCATAGTGCAACAAAAGATTGTTTGTCTAAAAAAATAAAGGTATTGATTAAGTCTGCAATTTTCAAAGTAGTCTGCTCAGCAGCCTCTAGATCATGTAGTAAGCCAGGTATTTAAAATTTTTCTGTAACACTTTTAAATCAGAATTCTGGTGCATCAATTTTTGCAATAATAACTAGTGTCTATTTTATATTATATCTTGGTTTAAGATTTTCAATTTTATGTTCCTGATTTTTTTTATCATCATCAGGACCATTCTGAGAACAGGGGAGGAAGATTACAATCGATTTCAAATTTTTTCCAAAACCTTGGTAATCGTAAACAAAGTCTTGGGTCCAGAAGTAGAAGTGAGTCTCCATTATCACCAGGACACTCTCCCAGTAGCTTGCAGGCCAATCTCCCTCCGATAGATACAGGAAGTAGATCACAGCTCACTGTTACCCCAAGAAATCACACCCCAATCTATGTAAACAATAATGACAATAAACCGTCCAACTTGTCAAGTAGTAGAGAGGGCATATCTAATGGCCATTCTAGTCACTCCCAGCATCGGAGCCACCAGAAATCCAGAGAGTCCTTAGGCGATGAAAACCACCACAGTCGTTCATCAAATCACAACCAAAAGAGTAACAAGAGATCATCAAAGTTACTGAGTCCTAGTTTATGTTCAAGTCATGGCTCAAGTAATGGAGACCTTAGATCTTTGTCAAGACACAGTTCCAACAGTGGAGACATCAGAAGTAAAACTGGTGATCAGTTGAAGTAAGTATGGTCTAGTGATAATAGATGTCACTTCTGCACTGAGAGCAATACTCGGTCCAGCCGAGTCAGTCAGATAATTGGAAGAACAAAAAGAAATGCAAAGAAACACTAAATTGGTATTTAAATTATGGAAATTGATTACCATTCTTTGAGTTCTAGTCTTGAGATGTAAAAATTCTTTACTGTGGTAGTTGTCGTAATGCTACTCATTTTTGCAATCTTGAAGATCTTATTGCCCTAATTAAACACTGTTGCAATAACTCATTTAATTGTTCCTCAGTAGGATTCTTTTGTATACTTTCCTTTTCGTAAAAGAGAACCAATCCTTCACTATCTATTTTATTTCTTTTATGAAATTTATGCAGTTTTGACATTATTAGAATCTAGATAGGTACCTATCTTTGGAACACGAAGCAAGCAGTCCAATGAAATTGATTTAACATTTGACTATTTCGTCTGGTTTTTTTTCCTAGAGCTGACTTTGTCACCGCCAAGGAAAGCGGAAACTGGAAATCTCTTCTTGATTTTTATTCAACTTCATTTGCATCTTTCTTGGACATGAACAATGTTTTTAAGGTATAGTTTTAATGACAGTGTGTTCTACAATATGTTGTTTGTAACGTAAATAAATATATGAAAATGTATTTTGCAGGATTGTAAGACAAATCAAGAAAAGAAGAATGTATATATCCCATATTGGGGGAACATGATGGATATGATGATTAGCTTTAATGTCCCCACATCAGAAGTCCTTAATCAATGGCTTGTTTGCACCATAGTTTAAAAAGATTTGATTCTTTCTCAAACTCGGTTAAACAATTTGGCCTTTGATATCAATCAAATCAACTGTTGGCAATTTTACCTCAAATAAAGGGAAATTGCTCCTGCGAACCCATGCTGTCTTTATTGGCAGTTATGTAAGCAATAGAAGCAACATAAAGATTTTAACAAGATCTCAAGCAACTCACTCAACAATGTGTTTGTTGCTGATCTTTGATAAGACATTTTTTTTAGCGTCTCTGGTGGTCACTTTTTCTGTTTCCTCATCTTACTTTTACCTGTATTCTCTCCAGCGCTCCCTATGAAGCATACACACACAGCTGTTTTGTATCTGTTAGCTCAGTCTTGGTCCTGCCTGTCGTCCTTACAGACTTATGGTCATCCCCCATGTTTTTGCACTATGCTATGGTACCTAACTACAGGGTCACTTGCTATCTAGGACAGTACTTTTGTACTCAAAGGGCGGTAGAATATTCTGGGTCTTCCTGGACCTTTATAGTGTGTGATATGGGTGGTGGCCATAATCTGTTTTGTGTGTCCTGCTTTGATATTGTGAGAGGTGATATTTTTTCCCCTGTAAATCACCTCTTTGTCACCTTTTTTTAAGAGGTGATATTATTTTCATTGTAAATCATCTCTCTGTGAAACGTCCCAGGCAGGGTCAAAGTCTGGTAATTTTTTTAACTTACTTACCTCTGGGCGCTTATATGACCATAGCAGTCGCAAGCACCCTAAAACTCTCAATAAACAAAACAAATAAAGGGAATTGTTCAACAAACTGTGATTTTGTTTGTTTTCAGAGAGACTTGAGCAATAAGTATGAAACAACAGAAGATCCTGGATTGAAATTGGACTTAATCAATCTCTCCTATGATATTCTTGTTAAAACAGTAAGTGAAAAGTAATATCCACTATGTCAGAAAGACCTATATCGCTTGTGTCTGTATTCATATTAGAGTTGCTTGTAACTGCTGCTTGTCATAAAAATTTATGAGGCTATATCTATCATTAGATTTTAAGTATGAATTGCTCTATTAGTTTATTATTTATTGGTTTTATTCTTACCAGCCCCAAGGTCTTCAGAAGGAAGTCTTGAAAGCAATCATCAACTCCTTGCTTAAAGACAAAAGGTTAATATTATTTATTCTCCCCTCTCACTCTTTCTCTCCCGATTCTTTCTCTCTCAAAAAAATACACACCAGTTATCACTCTTTCCTGTTTGCTGAATGTTTTTCGCTCTCTCTCCATCATTCATCATTGTATCCCTACTTTTTAAAATTTCTTTTTGGTAATTTTTGCTTAAATAACTACCACTTTATATATTGTGCCATCTTATTAAGTATTAAAGGTTCATTGTTGAATTCAGTTTTTCAATTGACACTTTGAATGGATTAATCCTTCTAAAAAAATATTATCTAAATCATGATAAACATTTTTATTATTTCATGTTTATGATATCTATAGCAAGTCTGATAAGTTAACCACAAGTAAAAAGTATTATATTTTTGCTTCTTGTTGATTTTTCTTATATTTTCATCCTTTCCTCTCTTCTTTTCTTTTTTGAATCTTTGTTTGTTTGTTATGCTAACAAAGGAACCAGGATGGCAGAATATGGTATGACAAGTTGACCAAATTGGATCAATTGTTTAGTCATTCTAATAACATCTACATTAGATCAGAATGTATCAAAAGCCTATACTTAAAAATCATGTCCTTGGTCTTTGAATGATGCTGAAAAATGTCTTAAACAGGAAACCTAATTCATAAATTTAAGCACCCAGAATCTTAAGTATCAATATCATTTTTTGCTTGAAGATGGAAACAATCCAGAGTTCAATTTCAAATTTTCCTGAAAGCTGTTTTTTTTTTGCTTAGTTGTTTTATTTAACAAAATTTGCGGGGAAATATTCTCCTAATTTTTCAAAATGAAAGAACTCTTAAAAACCTTCCACTGTAATTAAAAGCAATAGTAATTTCAAAGTGTTTAAAAAATACAATAATTAGTTTTGTTGCATTGTGGCTATAGAAAAGAATACCTTATCCAAAGCCACCAGCTTCAAAAAATAAAAATCAATGTCTGTTTTATTGTATCTAAATTTATAAAAGTACAGCCTCCTTTTTGCATTAATGATTTGTCTTATTGCAGGCCCCAAACTAAAGATGACCTTCGTGCTTTCTTCATCCTTGTACAGGTTGGTCGATACTTTTTTTTTTTACTTTACAGCTACATATAACTAGCAAAAGATTTCATATTTAGAGCCATACTGATTCTGTGTTCCAATAACTCAATTTAGATTTTGATTGCAGGAATATATTTTTCTTTGTTTAAAAGCTGAATAATTTTAATCTTAACTATAACCATCCTTCTGTTTAACAAAATGAAATGTACTGACAGTTCTCTCTTTCTTATGCAACTTAAATCCCACCATCTATCAAGAGGCATGACTTTTCCAATAGCTTCTCTATTCCCTCTTTTCTCTTTGAATTTTGTTGTACTTTTGCTGTTTGTTGAATCAGTTTGACCTTTTTTTTATCTCTTTGTTTATTTTCAGAATCCACAGTTCAGTAGTCAAACTTCATATGTGATATTTGCTCATCTGCTACGTCAGATTGCTTCATTGTCTGACCATGATCATCATTTTCTTGTCCACTGGTTTAAACGGTAAACACATTTAAAAAATGTTTTGGCTTTGAGTGTCTTTTGATTGTGAAACCAAATCACAAATCAATAAGGAAATGTTCTATCATATTTTTGTAAACTTCTGTTAATTTGTTTTGGCCAGTGATATATCTGTTTATGGCCAATCATTCATTATGGTATAAACTTTATATTAGGTCAGGACTAATCGTTATGGCCATTCCTTCTTGCCTGGGTCCATTTCAATCTTGAACACTTTACACCCAAGGCCTTAATGAAATTTATTGTTTTATCTGTCATTCATTTTTTAATACTTTTTATCTAATCATTTATGTTTGTTACTTATTTTTGCCTATTCATTTTATTGTTTTCTGTCTTATGGTGCATCCCTATGTCTGCATGTAACATTGTAAAATAATTTCCCCGTTGAGGGATCAATAGAGCTATCTTATCTTATCTTATGTTCAGCCATGGCTCATTGTTGTCTTCTTTGAGGATAAAGAGAATTTGAATAGTTACATACACTGTTAGCCTTGTGCTCAAATCAAGATGATTGCTATGCAAGTCCATCATGAAGTCTGCAAGCAACAGGTTACTCATACGAAGTGCTAAGTAGAAGAACAGTTCTTGAGAGTAGGATGAGAGAAAGAAATGCAATGCAGAATCAATCACAATTATCAATAAATTTGGTACATCCTTTTTTTCCCCTTTACAATGACTCAGATAAAATTGTGAGTTCAAGTTCTGCACCTTGTTTCAGCAAGAATAAATTGGTAAATAACAAACCAAAATCAACTGTGATTTAGATTTTGATTGCAGGACTGTATTTTCTTTGAAACACATATAATAGATAAGTTTTGAAAGACATATTTTTGATTTACTCAAACTAGAAGATTAAACTTTGAACAGGAAAAAAAAAAAGCAAAATACATGACTGCCTGGCAGTTTTATTGGTTTCTTACCCTTCTTCTCTTCTGGCAGATTAAGTAAAGAAAAATTCCAAGGTATGGTTGAACGTCTTCAGAATTTTATCTCGATGCGACTTTTCCCATCAAAACCAGAAGATCTGCCTCCATTGGTGAAGTGTGCCTGGTGGATCCCGAGTGCCACAAAAGTGCTTGCGCTATTAAGTAAATAACTTTTACAAAAAGTGATTTTTATTGCTTCCATGTTAATCTGTCCCCGCGGAAAATCGCGGCGCTTGCGGCCGCGCTTTTTTGCAATTTTGACAATTACCGCGTTTTTTTGCCGATTTTCTAGACATTCTATGATTCGAAACTATTAGAATTTCGCGAGTAACTTCCCTTGACAATACAGGAAGTGCCGGGATACTCGAAGTATCTACTAATCTACCCGAACACAACAAAGGGCTTTTGTCAGTCAGCTGCACACTACGCACTTTCGAAAGAAAGGCACTCTCACTTACATAGGCCGACAAAGAAAGTTGGTTAAGATTACCTATCTAGAAAGCCACAGGGTATTCTGCAATAATGTTTTCCTCGAAGAAAGAAACCCCCCCCCCCCAAACAAAAAGTATTTGTCATAGGCAAGGGATCTGCCCTATGGCGTAATGTTACGCACAATCCAAAGAAAGAAACTGATTGCGCATCTCTATTCGGCTGTCTCAGTCTGTTTTTCTCGACACTCTCAAAAATCGATCCCAAATAAATTTCAATTCAGTTTTAGTTTCATAGCCACACTAGTACATGATTTCATTATCCATCTAGTGTTAAACATTTAGCAACTGTACATTATCCAGGTTTCGTTTGACACCA
>JAUEKZ010257245.1:0-12052 GCA_031471865.1 Melibe leonina
TAAATTACAAATCATCCTATGAATATCGATTCCAACATCTTAGGTGCTCGTCTTGCTTTCCATTGACACCTGTCAAAAAATCCTGAAAACCATATTCGGATCAGGTGCTCATTCACATTCGAGGTCAATGAGACAAACGGCTTATCAAAGCAAAAATTTAAAACAAATACAACAATCATTTGAAACCCACGTGCCCCAGTAGACCAAACGTGACCCAGGAGCGTAAATCCTGACCTAAATTTGATCAATCATCTCATTTCTCTTTGGAATGGAAAGCAACTACTTTAACTCCCTTCATTCGAAGAGAACGGAAACTAGAACTCTCCTGAGTGAGAGGGGAAAGCAATTAATCAATCTTAATGCGTCTTGATCGTAGGCGTCGTTAGCAACCGAGGAATAAAAATCTTCGGAAGAACCAGAGGGAAGGCCGTTTTATTCTCATTTGCATGGGTGGTTAACCATCTTAGGTTTTCATATCGCATTACGAGTAATATCGGAGTTGCTTGACTGACATCTTCCCCGTCTTTGCTTGGGACGGACCCTATTGAAAAAAAATTCACTTGGAAAATCAAGGGAATTAACTGAACAAAACGAAACCATCGATCGCCCACATAGCGCATGCTCAAGAAGAAAACTCCTTCGAGCAAGAGTTTCCTCTCTCGTTTTCTTTTATTCATAAACATTTTAATATCAATCTATAATTGCTTTTAGACTAGTTCAAACAGTGAATCAATATTTTTGTAATTGATAATTTTAACTGTCACTGTTGTCTCTTGGGCTGTTGGTAGTTGTGATTGTAATGGTTGCAAACCTGACCAATTCTTTTGTTCTGTTCTTTTTTCCCATTTTTTAGTATTTCCTTTTGACCAAATCTTTTTGTGGAATTGACAATTTTATGATTATTTTTCTTCGATTTACTTTCACTTTTCATCAAAAATTTGGTCAGTCGTTGACTTCTTGTATGAGGTAGTGTCCATAAAATTAATATTAGACGTCTAGATTGCAATGTGTTTCTTCGTCTGTATATGAAATGCTGCTAAAACATTTACATGGCTGACTTATTAACGTGAGTCTTTTAACGTTTTTCCACTGTAACTCATTTTCAATCCATCACATATATAACTCGAGGTTCCACCAATACAATAACCGACCACAGGATTAAAATAACCTTAAAGGTCAACGCTCGATAAAATTCAAAGACTCCTTTCAGAGACGGTACGGTGTGGTATGTTTTAAAACGCCCGTGTTCATTACTCGGTCCCACACAAACCAGTGTGTATTCTCTTCAACTCAGTTCCATCGAGAGCCAATACAATGCCTCGATGCCACTCTTTTCTCCCTTTCCCAGTTTGCTATCGATTGAAAATCGATGTCCGAGGACATGTTTGCATTATTTCGTGTTAAAATGGCGCTACGCTTTACTCGACTATGGTTCAACGTCATCATTTAGAGTTGTTAACGGACATTTTAAAATTTCAGGGGTCATGATCGATAGATTTTCTAAAAGTAAAGGAATACCACATATTATAATTATCTGTTCAAGATAAAATTAACAAAATTCACTTCTTTTACCATGGGACTCCTTGTTTCCTTCCTTCTTTCTTTCTTTCTTTCCTTCCTGGTTAAATTTGAGAAATTTGAATTGCCCAGCTAAAATAAATCTCTTGTTGATAGTCTTCAAAATAACATTATTTGAACAGTTAAAATTCAATTTTCTCATGTTCTGAAAAAAAATAGCGAAGACAGAATTTACAAGTTTCTTAGCTCATTCAGAACAGTTTTTGTCAGATGTTCGCATCAAGGGTTGTAGTTGTATTTGATTGAACTAAGTCAACATCAATTTTACTTTCAATTTGGGGATGATGGATAAGGCTATAAGAATTTTACTAAACCGAGATACACTTTTTGGTTTGATATTTTTGAGAAGCTTTATTATTTGTATCATAGCTACTATAAGTCATACAATTATAATACATAGACCTATCATAACATTGTTCATTGTAGAATGTGTCAAAAACACAATAGATACTGGCCGATAAGAGAAAAACGTGTTTTACTGAAGAAACAAAACAGACCACACCATAAAAACTGATTGGAGTGGTCTCCCCTCTTGGGTTGTTTGTATCATAATGTCAGAGAGAGAGCCTTGCTACAACATCAAAATTTGATAGCCTGTGTGTAGTGTGCAGTTAGTTAAAAAGAGGGAAAATCGGTGTGTACGTCATTCCACATTTTGGCTATCTAAGCGTAGGCCTACTTAAAAGACCCTCATCATTCTTTGGGCCTTAGCTCGATGCCACCAGGAAAGGAATCACCCATATTGTTCGATTGAGTTCCATCTTATGGTAGAACATATCTTGCCAAATGAGAATGGGAAATGCCAAGTAAAATCAAAACCGCATCGTTCGGGTTGATATGTTAAGTCTCAAAATACATGACCCGTTGAAGAAAAAGAAAGCAAAGTTTGCCATATAAGATTGAGCATAGTTGACATTGACCCTTCATTTCATGTCGTAATTCCGAGACTTGATTATGTCGAAAAGGTAAAGAAATATAGCTTGCTAGATCTACGTAACTTGGCTTAAAGATATTGATTAAAAACCTTTAAACCGTTTCCCAAATACATGGACACATTTTAACCATTAATATATGGGCTAACCTTTTAAACAAACAATTTTCCTATTTTCTTAGAAAATTTTGTATTCAAAATCACAATAAAAGTAAGATTTATTTTTAATTTTTTTTAAAATCCAAGATATACTTTCTCTGCTCATGAAACCAACGTTCAACCAGCAACACTATTCTTTTGCAATTCTGTACAATCAGCACAGGCCACGGTTCAGATCAATATCTGAGTTCACAAACTCAAATATTCAGTCGTAGAAACATCAGAGACTTTATGGAGCTCTTTTATGTTGGAAATAGGAATCGTTAAATGAGACATGACAACCATTTGGGCGCATAGTAAAAAGATGGCCCATCGTGTTGTTGAATTATAGATCTACAGTCATTGCTATGTCCGATAATATGAAGGCCGTCGTTTGTGTGCTCTGTCCGAATAGTTTAAGCGGCAATGTTACCTGTTCTTGTTATGTCTGGTTATATCTGATAATGTGTATGGATTGATGATCAGAATGGGTGGGTTCACTGGATGGACTAAATTAGTGAACTAAGAAATCCCTTTTCTTTACTAATATACACAATGTGAAGTTGTCCACGTGGGTTTTAATGTTAGAGGCTTAAACATACCAATAAAACTAGAAACTACTTCAAACGCTTAAAATGTTTGTAATTAGAAAATTATTACATAGGACATAATGGTTGCAGCTCTCTCCTCCTTCAATTTATCAAACGAAATACAGATATTCCCCAAAACAATCTCTCTCTCTCTCTCTCTCTCTCTCTCTCTCTCTCTCTCTCTCTCTCTCTCTCTCTCTGTAACTCTGCCTTCCACTCTCATCCTCACTCTCTTTATTCCCTACCCTCTGTTCTCAGTATCCCGCTTTCTACTGCTTAATTTCTCAGCATTTCGTTCGAGTCGCAACACGTCTCCTTATTTCTTCAAATTTAGTTATTACATATACCATAGCGCCCCCGCCCTCCAACATGTCTTAATAACCAAATCAGTTAATTAACCAATGATTCTTTAAACTCTCCCTCTCTAAATTTTCTATGAAACAGATAGAAGAGCAAAATCATCGTATATAATTATCTGAAATATCATTGGTTGCGTGGGCATTGAAAGGCAAATGATTTGTGAGTCATAGATAACTTTTCGGTTCTTAGTTGCTTATTGGTCGGTGATGTTACTTATAGATTTATAGTTTCTGTGACAATAATGTGGGTAAGGATTTTACAAACTAAGTTATACATCAAATAATATTTGTCAATTAGAAAGATAACTAACTACTCACCTGCTTGTGCAGCACCAAGCAAAAATATCTGGCAAAGGAAAAAAGCAAACGATTACAGTACTCGAAAGAGTTGAAAAGAAAATGGTTATCTAGGATCTGATGAACGTAACTTAGACCTAATCAATTCTAAGTAAACGTTGATAAAGATACTGGATGATGGTGGTAGTGGTGGTGGTGGTAATGATGTCTGACAATGATGATGAAGATGAAGATCATGGGAATGATGATTAAGATAATGATGAAAGACAGACAAGGACATGAATGTATAAGAATAATATAGTAGATTGCTGTGTTATTAATTATATCACCCGTTTCACTACTAAGGTCCCCAAAATCTTGAACATTTGCCTGATTTTATATCAGATGTCAGTTCACTGCTACTAAGAGGCAAAGCATGAGGAGTGGAGTACATTCCCTTTATCAACTGGGCCCAAGTGCGCTCCTTTGTTTGTTCTGACTTTTAAGGGCCCTATCGACTACAAGACCAGGTCTTATTACCAGGAGCTAAAGGGGGAAAGTAAAATAGGATGACAGAAATTACTCCCACGAGTCACAAGATCAAATTGCATCCTGGAGGCGCGGTGGCCAAACTGGCAGTGAAGTAACACACAGCCGCTTCGATTCCTACCAGCGGCACTTCGATTTTTTTCCTTGGGCAAGGGTATTTAATCCAATAGCATCACATCATACAAGTGTTAAAAGGGTATTAACTCAGAACTCGGGTTTGGGAAAGTAGTCTGCTGTAGACCAACTTCCTATTCAGAGAGTGGCAACCATTGTCACTTTGTCCAATCCACGCTGCAGGGACGGGGGATAAGCCCCGGCTCTCTGGACCTGTGTAGGCTCAGAAGGACTTACCACTACGGCCCATTCCAGAGAGAAAATAAATACTCTATCAGAAATAACACGCTCACACTGAGATTTCTTCTCTGGTTATTTTGGGTTTTGTTCGGTATTGTTTTGTTATTGTTAAGTTTTGTTTTGTCTTCTTCATTAAAGATGGTAAAGAAGTGTGTATGCGAAGAAAAGCTTTTAACCCAACGCACAATTGGGAAAGGATCAATGCCGGTGAACGGAGTCTTGGCAACATTGACTGGAGGGCTACTTGGTACTTTTTATCTGGGTTCATTTTTGTCACCTTCTAGATACCACACTACAAACGAAGCAGCATGTAGTGTAGAGTGTCCACTGTTTTATCTTGAAATAATTGAAATTACAAAACTTTTTAAGGGTAAAATGATATTCGGTTAAAAGAGAATCTCTTATTTTTATATATTCTGTTATTCTCTGCTTTCTCTTCTACATTTTTTAGGAGAAAAATTAGTCGAGTTTCTTTGTCTTTGTCGTTTATTGTCTCTGCCTACAGTCATTTATATCGATATTCATGTTTAGTATGTTTTCAACATCGAAGGTACACACAGTTCAGGTCCAGTTTTCGATTGCAAATCGTGTGTAGATGGTATAGTTTTGTTATTTTGTTATTTTGTTAAGTCATGTTTGTCCTGATGAAGACCTTGGATCGAAACGTTGCTTTTTGTTTATTTTGCTTTGTCTTTGTCCCACACTACTGGCCTTTTAACCACTTCCTTTGTTTCACCATCAGCTTCAATAGATTGAAATACAGCGCGAATTACAAATCCCTGTGGTTTGAATCAGGCATAATCCATTTCAACTATTAAAATACTCAAAATAATAATCATTTGATTTCACAAAGAACGGAAGAACAAACACGCATACGATACATTATGCCTTGTTGTCTGTTTCATAATAAAGATACATGCTACACACAGCTGATATCTTTCAAAAATATCTGCTCAATTCTTGTCAATATTTTTGCCCGTTACACAATAACCCGCGAAAAGTGCGTTTCATCTTCAAATCATGTTTCAATTATTAATCGGCTTGTTATTACTATTTTTTCTTTTAAATTTGCCCTTGCCAGAGATTCAAATATGTTTAAAGTTTAATGCTCAGTGACAACTCATAAATGTATCCAGGTGCCTCACATCTCTGCCCCAAACACGACGGTTGTTGCTTCAAATGATTGTCGAGATATTTTGTTTGGGGAACATATCCCTTGGTCATTGACATTTGGGAGTTGTCAAACATAAAAAAGCGAAGTTAAGGACTGTTCTGTTGCATTCTTTTGAAAGCTCAAATAGACCAAATGCGTTTGACGTCATAATCACAACTTGCCTGCAACAGAGAGTGAACACGTTTCACTTTTCTCCCTCTGAATGACATCGCCACACAATCGTGTTTGGTATTACAGTGCTGGCAATGGTGTGAGTACTTTGACTCACATCCCCACACGATCGTGTTTGGTATTACAGTGCTGGCAATGGTGTGAGTACTTTGACTCAACGCATGAAGTTAAAGCAAAATCCTTAACTCAATCCGCTTCGGCGGATCATGAGTGTGTACGCCCATGCAAAGTTTGACTGGTATTGGTATTGTTGAGACATGTTTAAAGATGTAATCCTCGAAGCGTGCATTTGTATAATGAAACGGACTATAATAAATCGCTTTGGATAAACAGAAATCTTAACCCTGTCACCGCGGGGTATGGTTCTGACCGTACTGATATATATGCAAAATCTACAACATTTACATGCTCTCTTTCCAGATAAATTCGATTTCAGTGACCAGACATATGCCAAAAGTCTGTCAGTTCATTGAAATTTGATTTATTTGGTATATCAACAGGCAAAATCTTGAAAAATATATCTAGTTAATTTGATTATAAATAACCTCAGCATTGAAAGAATCATAAGAAATAGCATACGAGTTTGGAAGAGAAATGAAAACATCATTAATCATTCAACGATCCAATGATGCCATTATTTCATGAACAAAATGGGTTTACCGTATTGTCTTATCCCAAACTCGTTTACGTCAAATATCTTACACATTTGTTCTTTCTGTATATTTCTTTTTGTAATCTTGACCTTCGTAAGCAAGTATAATATGGTTAGAAGATGAAATTATAAACCACTTACAATTACAAAGAGCTTCATGACGAGGCTGTTTAAAAATGATCCGATGTAATGTCTCATAAATACATGGTGATCAACAGGCAAGAGGCGAGTAGCTAGAGTCCTTCTCACGGTAATAGGGAAAGTGTGTTCTAGTTATGAAAACGTAGCCTTCTTCGTTGTTTTTCTCGTTGCCTCTGTTGGATTCTTGTGGAATGTCTTCGCTCGACTAACTTACACAACTGTTGAGCTAAGTCGCTCAACACTATTAACAGTAGTATAGTTCAAGTTGTCCAGCAAATACTCCTATTTACACAGTGCTACTGAGTCTACGGGGAGCGATGCTGCTAGCTTGTTGTGGCGGAAACTACAATTTTGCGGGCTGTCGTTCAAGTTGTCCCCGTGAAATGTTGGCATAACCATCGTCGGTCCCACAGGAGCGCTCAAGAGCTGATGACCACGTGATCTTGGCTGAACGATTCTAGTGGATGGGACAGGCTCGATTGGAAATCAATTATATCGATTATTGCTTCTGATCGCGGACCGGAGGCTTTTGGTAGTTGTGGTGACGTCGCCGCCGTTTGTCGGAAAGAGACACACAGAGGAGAAAGATAGATGGAGAAGGAGAAGAAAGGGATAGAGAGGGGAGAGGGGGAGAGGAAAAAGGAAAAGAGAGAGAAAAAAGGAGAGAGAGACAGAGAGATACAGAGAAGGAAGATAGAAACAGAGAGACACACTGGGAGTAGAGAGAGGCGAGAAGGGTAGAGAGAAACAGAGAGACAAAGAGGGAAAGTGAGATAGGGGAAAGGGAGATAGGGGAAATGGAGAGGGGGACCGAGACAAAGGGAAAGATATCGAGGCTTGTGGTGTGAGGGTGAATGGAGGGGGAATGAGGATATGGCAATGAAACCATATATATTATTTATTTATTCCTTTCATTTACTGCCGCCATCACTTTAAAAAAATGATGTCAAAATGACATGTCGCATGTTAACTTTTGACAAAGAACAGATTTTAATATCTTGTGATAAAGGAATAATCAGCAACAACCCTGAGTGATTCCATTCATTTTAAGACAAAAACTGTCTCGTCGTCAAAATCTGGTTGCAGACTTTATATTATGCATAATAAGAAATAAGAGAACTATAGGAGTGTTTCGGTAGAAATGATTAAAACTTTATACCCAATATTGGGCTGCAGGTGGTAGGAAGCTGTGTCAAAGTCAATGTGATGAAACATCCGATCTTGCCTTGTATAGTCGTAAGGTGGTGGGGGGGGGGGTGAGCATGTACTGGAAATCAGAAGAAAGGTGTCAAATTTGAATTAATAGTAAGTGTACATATACAGAAGTAGATACGAGACAAAGCCATAGAAAGCAGAAGCATTTCAAAGATGTCTTGAGAAGGGTTTGAGCCTGAAACCTGTCATAGCAGCCATCGCCTGCCTACCAGCATAAGACCGCGAGCCTGTCCACTTGGCAATCTGCTAGTCTACCTGATTTCACATCGTCTCCTCTGCCCCCATACGTGTTTTATTTCACGCGTAATCTCGGAAGCAAAATGTAAGAATATTAGATTCTGACGACACAGTGTAGACTGTATGTGTTTGACGTAATAATGACCGTGTAAAAAGAGAGGGGATCGCTAGGCCAGTGGGTATCAAAGGTGAAACATATGGAGTGGTTGACAGGCCAGTATTGTTGGACAAAGACAAAGCAAGACACACAAAAAAGCGACGTTTCGACCCATGGTCTTCAACAGGACAAGCAAATTAACAAAACAAAATAAAATAACAAAATATAGAATATAGTTGAATAAAACTTAGCTTCCAGTGACAACATGTTCGCAACGAAGTGAATTTCAGGCTTTTGATATATGTCAGTTCACAGAAAACTGATTTATCTGCTATAAGAACAGGCAAATCTTGATGATTTTATTGTCATTAGCACTGAAAGAGTTACAGTTACAACGTGGGTCGATGTGTTCTTTGCTGTAGCTATTTGTTTACCCCTATATGTCACGTCAATCTCTGTTAGACTTGTCCGAATGGATTGCTCAAGTTAGAACTTCGATGTCAGAGAGACCATAAAATAGATCGAATGCTCACGATGCCAACATTGTACTAAAACACAAAATTGTTTTATGGTGTGATTTAGAAGGGAAAAGTAAAACGTGTTCACTTGTTATTGCTGGCAGAATGAAAACACAATGTGATTATGACGTCAAATACAATTAGTCGATTGCAAATCCTGTTATAGATTTCTACTCTTATACTTGTCACTGATTCGTTTTTGTAAGCTTTTTTGTGTAAGTTTTGGGTTTATTTGTTTTTTTAATTTCTATTGTACCAACTTAAAAGTCTCAAATAGATATGTAGAAAATAGGTCTGTTAAGTATAGTTCTAGATATCATAATTGCCATCTTTGATTTTGTCTTACGCATATATGGCAAAAACATCTTATTGAATTTTTACTAGGAGAAGCCATCACGAAGGCAAACGAAAATATTGTTTTCCTAATTCAAAGAAGTAAGATTTTGAAAAAAAAATTATTGTTCCTTCTGCTTGCTTTTGTCGAGATCCAAAGTTTCTCTCCTGACTCTGTGGCTGGTTACAATGGGTTGCGGGAACATAATAATATCCATTGTAACCAAAATTAACGTGGAGACAAAAGTAAAGTCATCCAGCCTCAAGCCCCATTTAGCAAGGGGAGAGGAGCGGCCTGTATCTTCGGTACAGTGAAAATGAAGACCTCCCCCCTCACCACTCACCAGCCGCCTATATATTGAGTGATGTCATTTGAGATCATTTCACTATCTCTCATTTTTTTAATATTGTTCTTTTAAGATTAGACGACTAGAGAGAAAGACCATTTTTAATTCTTTGTGTTCCATTATTCAAGTAGATTTGAGGACAAAAGAGGCGAACATTTTTAGTCTTGCATAATAATTCAGTCGCCTTTTTTTTGTGGGGTGGGGGGAGGCTAGGAGGGGACTCTCCTCAAAAAAAGGGGAGGGGGTAAGAAGCTTGTGACTGTCGCTCACAACGCTTTTCCTGTAAACCAAACCTGTCGCTCCCCATTAGGGACCAGACGGGGGAAAGGTGCGGGGAAGGTGACTCCATTCTGTCTTCAAGTTTAGAGCTGAGCTCCGACACTGCATGACGAGACGTTGGGCCTAAGAAGCACGAACTGAATACTTTACCTTGTAACAAGTTTGGCTAATGCACATTCACATGTCTGAGAAGTCCTGACATTTGTTGTCTAAATAACGGCAGACATTGCAAACAGCTCAAGTTAACCTTCGATAAGATACGGTGGCTGTACAACAAATTCTAGCGCCACTTGATAGGCCTAAAATGTCCCTAAACTAATAAACCCGGCATTTAACCCAAATAAGCCGACAATTCGTGCGATTGGCCCAAATAAACATGAAATATTAATTGGATCAATAAACACAAATTATATAACGCATGAAGGTGTTTTATTAGAGCATGAGATTATTCTCTGTATTAAAAGACTGTATTATTATTGTTTTACAAGCAATGTCACAATTGTGCTCACAACTCTTAATCTTAACACAATCCTCATTTTTTTCTCACCAATGTCGTAAGAAAATTGCCTTTATACCTATAGATTCCTGATAGTGACAGTCAAGTTTTTTGTGTGTGTTTTTTTGTTGTTGTTTTTTGCATGTCTCTTGATATCCAACTGGTGTGTCATTTAGTCGCATCTCCATATTGCACAAAGTCAATTAAATACTGTCTATGGTTGGGCCTTTTTTTTTGTGTTATTGTTGTTATTTTTGTGTGTATTTTGTTCTTGGTTGTTTTGTTTTTTTGGGTCGGGGTATTTATTTATTTTTGTTTGTTTTGTTTTGTTTTCCCCTTCCCTCAATATTGCATCATGTATTGACAAAATGGTACGACATTTGATACACCCCTACTGCCAAACGTAACCAGTCACAGAACCAGGGGAGAAACTTTTAATCAAGACAAAAGCAAACAGGTGGTCAGCTCATTGTGCTGAACCTGGATGGCGGAGAAGAACAAGACATTTTTGGACTTGCTCCTTTTAATTTGCCAGACAACATTTTCTCTCAGAGATAGTTCTCATCAAGTCATTTAGTTAAATATCTTTTTATTACTTAGGTATGTGGTTAGTGGGACTCAATTTGAGCGCAATAATCGGCAAAGTTGTCGCAGGGGAATGTTTTTGTACATGTATAAAAAAGCTGTAAAAAATGTACCGGCGTAAGTTTTCACAATCAACTTGGATAAAAAAAAAATTTGTTTCTGCGATAGACCAGCGTGCTTTTCGTAGGAGAACATCCGTCATTGGCAATCTTGCCCCATTCATGACATGGTAACCGGGATAAAGTGCTGCTCTACTGACCAGAGGGCTGTAAAAGAACCTATATTGGTTTGAACTGTGCATCAAACTCCATGACAGAGGCTGATGACATCATCGGTTGATTTTATTACCCCACATTATCAAAGAGAGCACAACTACAAACAACACGCCTGAATCTTTTATATCGATGTTTGCTTGTAGCTAGCCGTAAACTACAGAACAAACACCGTCCATTATTCTAGACGCTGTTCTGTTGTTACATTGCAGCAACGAGCTAAAACTGCTCAAAGGCTTGGTGATAGTGATAGCAATAGCTTGTACACCACATAGTGTGTCCTGGTTCTCAGCTTGAAAAAAAAAGCAACGAAGCGTCGATATTTCAAAGTAAAAGTATTCGATTGTTACTTGGTATTTGTTGCTATTTGATCATTTATAATTCAGCGGACAATTTAACTGGGTTTTTTTTCTCAAGCAGGCTAAACCATCTACCTAACTTACACATCGTGCCTTGACAGAACCAAAACGCCATCAGAGCCTAAAAAGTTCGCCCCAGGCTTGATATTATTTTCATACATATCTACTTATCGTTATATTTTTGTTATCATCATTATCTTCGTCATAACTCTTATCATCGTCGACGTCATTGTTATCATTATTGTTAATAATATATATATCAATAATGTTGGCATTGAGCACCATTGTATATTGATTGTATATTGATTGGCCTTCTTGGTGGGACATGGTTAACCATGTTTTGTTCTTGTCGATGGTGGTTGTGGTGGTGGTTGTGGTGGTGGTGATTTGGTTTTGTTCTT
>JAUEKZ010257354.1:0-19521 GCA_031471865.1 Melibe leonina
CCCTACTCGAAGACTCGAAATATTCCTAGGGTCTCTCGAGTATCGAGCCGTCTCGTCGGCTCGCTCCAGCTCTATCGCTCGCTCTCCCCCCTCTCTGTCTCTTTCATTCCCTCTCTCTTTCCCTCTCTCTCCCTCTACCTGTCTCACTCCTCTCTCTCTCTCTCTCTTTCTCTCGTACTCTATTTTCTTCCACTCTCTAACCCCCTTCTCTCTCTCACACTCGTTCTCTTCCTCTATCTCTCTCTCCCTCTTTAACACACATACTTTAGTTATCTTTCTGAATCTCTCCCTATCTCTATATTATCTCTCTCTATGTCTCTAGTCTCTCCGTCTCTCTCTCTCTCTCTCTCTCCATTTTCTTTCCCTCTCTCTCCCTCAACCTGTTTCACACACTATCTCTCTCTTTTCTCTCTCTCTCTCTCTCTCTCTCTCTCTCTTATTTCCCTTCAATCTCCCTTTCTCCCCCCCCCCCTTTCTCTCTTTCACTCATTCTCTCCTCTATCTCTCTCCCTCACTTACACATAATCTTTAGTTATCTTTCCGTCTCAATTTCAATGTTTAATCGTTACTCTCACTCTCTATCTTTATACCTTTATATCTCTCTCCATCTCTCTCTATCGTTCTCTCTCTCCATCGCTCTGTATCGTTCTCTCTCAATCTATCTATCTATCTATATCTCTCTCTCTCTCTCTCTCTCTCTCTCCATTCTCCAATTCATTTATTTGCCTTCTCCTTTCCAGCTGCCGATGAGGTATCTCACATTTCCCTATCACTATCATTTTACATTCCAATCTCAAACTGGTCTAGACAAGTGTAAATTCAAGACACAATAGCTATTCGACAAGTTTTCAAATGCCTTTATCTATAGCAGTTTTCTGTAGTATGGTCAGTGTCTGTAAGACTAATACAATTCATGACTTGGTAATGTCAAGCACAGATGACAGTAGACACAAAGTCATTAGGTGACAGATTGATTTTAAATCCCAACCTGTCCGGTCCAAAATTTTAACCCTTTCACTGCTAAAGACACCAAAATCTTCAAGATTTGCCTGTTCTTATACCAAATAAATCAGATTTCAGTGAACGGACATAGTATGCCAAAAGCTTGAATTTCTGGCTATTGGCATATTATGTCAGTTCACTTAAATCTGATTGATCTGGTATAAGAACACGTACATTTTCAAGATTTTCCATATTTCAGTTTGGTTAGAATCAGACCTCGCTGTGAAAGTGTTAAATACCCTTTTTTTAATTTTCGACGAACTTAATTTTAACCTTTTTTTTTTTTTCAAGACGGGACTTCAGCTTTACACATCATAGAACTTATACAGATAGAAAGTGTAATCAATGCTCATGGTCTCGCCGACCTGCCGTGTGATCCTAGAATCATCCCGTCCTCACGCAGATGGCGCATTCATTACCCTAGCGGGAAGCCCGTTCTGTTTTCTGCTCAGCGAGGATACAGGATAAAACATGGGCGTTAGAAATCAATGAAATCATCGTGGGATGAAAGTTGAAAGTGTTTCCGTCCCAGCAGTTTTGATAACAAACAATTCCAAAGAATAGAGAGAAGTAAGTTGAAAAGTAACCAGAAGCAGTGCTGAACCTTAGACCTACCAAAGCACCTATCGCCTGGTCACTAACAACAAACAGCGTAGATACGATCAACTTTTGTCTTTAGCTACTCGTTGCTTCTCATCGCCACTTTCATCTCGCGTGCTTTCCACTCACACTGACATGCACAGGATAATAATCACTCAACGCAACACCCACTAACACTTTTTCATTTTCTGTGCTTTGAACGCTACTTAGAATTCAAAGCTGCTTTCTCGCACGGGAGGAGAGAGACACAAAGAAAGACAATTATTGGAAAACATAGACAGAACTTTGCATCAAAAGGACTGAAAGAGCGGGGCAAGAATTTCAATCCTTTGAAAGGGCAGTGCGTTTGCGGTAGAAGAAGGCGAATTATCGCTGATGAAACTCGCCCATTACTCCCGAGTAGAGCCTCGGAAAAAGGCCGTTTGAAAATCGTATTCATTTCCAATACACGAGAACTGGAAAATGTGCACTCTTAATGTACCAATATTGATCGCCTCTATATTTAATGCCCCGTTTAAGGCGCTGGTGAAAGTATAATCAAGATGCTTTAAAATATTGCCTTAGTCTATTTCAATCTCTATTAATGTAAATACGTTTTCATTGTATTGGTATGTCAGAATAAAGATTGGGTTATGTCGTGTGTGAGTTTGCATGCATGTGGGTGTGTGGGTGTGCGTGTGTGTGTGTGTATTATGTGTGTGTGTAAAAGAGAGAGAGAGTGTGTGTGTGTGTGTGTGTGTTTGAGTTAGATATATGTTGAGAGATAGACCGAGACCGAATTGAAAGAGAGAGAGAGAGGGAGGGAGATATAGAGAGAGATAGATAGAAAGAGAGACCGTTATCAGTGTCCAAGGATTATTTTGCACTAACTTTTCTCAGGAGCTTTATATTTTCGTAATTTAATTATTATTTTTATTATCATTATTAATATTATTATTATTATCATTATTACTATTGATTTTTATTATCTTTATCATTATTATCATTGTTATTATTATTATTATTATTATTATTATACTATCATTATTATTGACATAATTGTTATAATAATTATTAACCCCATCAGCATTATTATTATTAACATCGGTGTTTTTGTTTTTAATGTGATATGATAACATAGCTTTCAGCAACTTTTTTCTTTAGCCATTTTTGGCTATCATTTTATTTGATCATATTTGAATCTGTCTATTTTGATGACAGTCAATATCTTTTTTTAAAATGTAAGAAATAGTGCCCGCGGTTTCTTTTTTTCCACTCGTTAAACGGAACCTTTTCGAGAGAAAATAACGCTCGTCTACAATGTGCTTCAAAGCGCCAGTCCTCACTCACGGGTAGATCTAGATAAAAAGAAATGTTTGATGGATTTCAAATGCCTTTGTATAGAAAAGAAAGCTGTTCTGTATATTATTATACTGCTTTGAAATACAAACGGGTCGATTAAAGAAGTAAAACTTACAGCAAAACAAGACATTTGCGCAATTTTAGCGACTCAAATAATCTCATCGTAGACGGGACAAGGAAATGCGACTTTAAAGTATTAACCCTTTCACTGCTAAAGACATCAAAATCCTCAAGCCTTGCCGTTTCTTATACCAGATAAATCAGATTTCAGTGAGCTGACATAATATGTCAAATTTGATTTATCTTGTATAAGAACACGTACATTCTCAAGATTTTGAATATTTCAGTTGGATTCGAATCAGAACTCGTAGTGAAAGGGTTAAAATCAATCCCGAGACAACATAACATGATGATTAAATATTGAAGTTTTAAACACTATTATTTTAAACAACAACTACCGTTATGGAATAAACTGACATTTATCTTCTTGTAAATGACTTGATGAGATCTGTTTAAACTCCGGGATATTGTGATGGTGATACAATTCTCATGACAATGTTGATCCAATGAGATAGAAAGTTAACCACCCGTCTGCTTTTCTCAGTACGGCATCATTAACCCTTTCACTACTAAGGAGACTAAAATCTTTAAGACTTGCTAGTTCTTATACCAAATAAATCAGATTTAAGGGAACTGACATATGCCAAAAGCCTGAAAGTCAGTGAAAGGGTTAACCTTTTCACAATGGGGTCTGATTCTAACCGATCAGAACATAATGTAAAATATTGGAAATGTGAGTGTTCTTATACCAGATGAATCAGATTTAAGAGAGATAGAGAGAGAGAGAGAGACGAGAGAGAGAGAGAGAGAGAGACGATTGACAAATGGCAATTGAGTAGGACGGACTGGGGTAACGAGAGTAGGTTTGGCACGTGTTTCAATTATGTGTGAAAATTAAAATTCTTCAATCTTTACATGACATTATCTATATCAGATTTCAAATTAACAAACATTTAATTGAAAAGTAAACATGAAAGAATCTTTCTATATGAAAATAGCACACCGAAATATTTTATATCTTATTATCTCTCTATTTTAAATAATCATATATCTCTCTATTATAAATAATAATATCTCTCAATTATATATATACATACAAACTGTAGGAGTAAAACTATCAGTGTCCACGAAATATCCAAAATTATAGCACAGACAATCGTGACAGTTACGTTTGGGGTAGGAGGGGTTTTGGGATTAACGACTGTCACACCACGACCGCTTCCACGAACCCCCGAGGCCCGTGTGCCCATCAAGAAACGAGAGGTTTATTTCTGATCCCTGTTCAATACAACATGACAAGTAAAACAACGTTTATCTTCGCGGCAAAATGACAAAAAGAAAGCGGTAAAGAGAAGGTGGAAAAATCTTAATTCGACTGAAAATACATCTAAAGACATCATTGAAATAAATAAACGAAGAGGTTTTTACTCACAGCACTGACGTCGTCTCGAATGATGAAAAGGATTTCCAGGAAAAATAGAACAAGGTTGAATCCGTGGAAATTGGGAACGGTTTGTCAATCAGATTGTCACCCGTGGTATTAAAGGCATTGAAGCGGCGAACGGGCTGTCACTTTGTACACGGGCTCAAACCAAACACACACACACGCGCGCGGACATACACAGGTCAAGGGAGTGTCAAGTGGGGCTGGGTGGTTCAGTAGCTAACGGACACACCACCGGTAGTCGGCCACCTTCTGCATCAGTCGTAAGTAATTGGCCATCGGTGAGTGTCCTACCCCCGCCTGCTATTTCTTCTGCTGTCGTTTGTGACGACGACGACGACGATGAGGATGAGGATGATGATGAATCTACCGAGTGTCTACAATTCAAGAGCAAGTATAGAGCCCAACTCACTCACTCACTCACACCCACATCGCATTGCACCGCACCGCAGCATCGCTTTGTAGAGCTGAGAGTCGTGCTGTAGATTCGTGTGGAAGGGAGAGGTAGAAAAGAGAGAGAGGGAGAGGGAGAGGAGAACTAGGGCTTCGCTGGTGATTGTGATGGTGACTGTGATACCCCCACACGCGCATGCTGTCCTAGGTCGTCCCGTGAGTTGTGAGAGGGGATGGAGGAGGAGGAGGGGGGGAGGAGTGGGGGGGGGGGTGTCTCGGTCCTCATAATTTTTTCTCGGCGACACGTGAATGTCTGCACACGGGAATCACGAGACAATGGGGCGGGGACTTGAGTTAGATACACACACCTACCTTACTTACATCTCTCTCATATCAATGATAATGACACACCACAATCTTCAAGACTTGCCTGTTCTTATTCCAGGTATCTCCGATTTTAGTAAGCTGACATATTCAGGCTTTTGGTGTATGTCGGTTTACTGAAATCAGATTTATCTGATAAAAGAAATGTAGATTTTCAAGACTTTGTTTGCTATTCAGTTGGGTTACAATCAGAGATCGCTGTGAAAGAGTTAAAGTAAAGATATTGGAGTTGATTTTCAGAAAAATGACTGATTGCAGACAGCTCTCTCTACCAATGTCTCGGTGTGTTTGTGTGTGTGTGTGTGTGTATGGGGGAGTATGTGAGAATGATCACGCTCATGTGTTAGAGTGTGAGGGGGATTATGTAAGAGAGAGATTAATGTTTGTGTGTATGTGTATGTGTGTATGTGAATGTGTTTGTAAGTGTATGTGTTTGTAAGTGTATGTGTATGTGTGTATTTGTATGTGTATGTGTATGTGTGTATATGTGTGTGTGTGTCTATGTGTGTGTGTTTGTATGTATTTGTATGTATGTGTGTGTGAATGTGAGTGTGTATGTGTGTGTGGGTGTATGTATGTGTGTGGAGTGTCAGTGTGTGTTCGTGTGAATTACAGATAAAAGCCGAGTTAAATTGCCCTTACCTGTCCTCGAAGCAATTTGTATAATGTAGGATGATAGACGGTACCAATACGAAAACGCGAAGCAAGAGAGATGAAAAATGTGACGGGATTTGGATTCAAACCCGGGACCTTCCAGGGCACCATTGCTTGGCTACCAGCAGCAGGCAGAGTGCCTTGTAAGTTTTTGGTCATAAAATAATAATAAGTCCTTTAGAGCCGGAAAATATCCAGGTTTCTATGGCGTGAAGCGGTCAAATGAAAATGGTGCCACCCTAAGGATAGGACGCAGATTACTTCCCCCAACCCAACATTGTCGATTGGTACCCATTTTACACCTGGGGAAAATGAGGCAATCGGGGTAAATTTCCTTGCCCAAAGAAAAACCGGAGTGCCGCTGGTAGGAATCAAACTCGATGTCCCCGGGTCCTGTGCTGCGTCGCTACCAGTTCGGTCATTGCGCCTCCATATTTTGGTTACACCAAGACACAACTTCAAACAGCCTTCATTGATATCCTTTGTTTTATGGAGTTCTTTTACTGTCCAGCCCCACCCACTTTCGATCACATTTTACCCCAATGGTCATTCTTCTGTAAACCCTCCCCTCCCCCAGACGCATTTCATAGATCTACGCATATAGGCTGACCTGAATAAAGGGAATTCCTCTCCACCACCTGCCCACGCATTATGTATCCCCCCCCCCCCCCCCACACACACACACGCAAACACTGCATAAACATTGTCATAGCTACACACTTGTAAAGGGGACTGTGTATACTCCTACAAATGCTGATGAAGATAGCCATCATTTTGGTATCAATTATTGAACACTGCAGCAACAGTCACTCCCTTTCTGTATATTGTGTAGTATATATATATATTATATATTATATACTGTGTGTGTTTGTGTAACTTGTCTCTCTCCTATCTCCCCTTGCCGCTACCCCCTCTCTCCCTCTCTCTCTGTCTCTCCCTGCGTGTGTGTGCTCTGATTCACTTAAACTTTCTTCTTGCCTCTCTGTCTCTCTTTCTTTCTCTATCTCTCTCTCTCTCCCTCTGTGTGTTTTGCCTCTCTCTCTCTCTTTTGCACGTTTCAGTTGGGTTAGAGTCAGACGTTGCTTTGAAAGGGTTAATGGATCTGAGACTCGAAGCTCAGACCATACCGGTCCCAATGCGCCAGTCCCATGGCAGGATATCTAGATACATTTGGAGCGACAGCGACAGTTGAGTCACATCAAAGCTGCTCTGTGTCATCTGTACGGGTAATATCCAAGTGTGTCCTGCCGCCTCGACCACCTCACGGTATTTGCACACGGATGAGAGGACGGCGGGGTAGCAGTAAGCTTAACCCTTTAATGCTAAGGTTATTTCTTCAGCTGTTAACTAGATATCCAAATATTCTAGACTTGCCTGTTCTTATTCCAAATAAATAAGATTTCAGTGGATTGACATATTATTCAAAAAGCCCGAATTTCATGCTTTTTGCATATTATGCCAAAAGCATGAAACTCAGGCTTTTGGAATAATATGTCAGTTTACTGAAATCTTATTTATCTTATCTGGTATAATAACACGTTGTGTTTTTTTTAAAGATTTTGCATTATGTTCAGTTTAGTTAGAATTGGACCTGGCAGTGAAAGGGTTAACGGTGACAGCAAAAGCAGCAGAAGCATCTCAACCAAACCCAGAGTAGTAGTGACACCAGCAGAGTCATGGACAGGGGGACACAGACGGGAAAATGACCGGAAATAAATCAATTAGTGTCTTCTGCCCTTCCCAACCCCCTACCCTGACCCCCCCCCCACCCCACCCCACCGCCCACCCCTACCCCCTACCACCCCCAGCCCTCCACCCCTCCGAGCAAAAGCAACCAGATCTATAATAAATCTAATGTGCAGGGAAGGAGAGGCAAAAGGAAGTCATTGCGCCTCCCCAGGGAGATGGATTTGTGCTGTCGCTCGCGCCTCGTTTTCGACTCGTCTCGTCCAATGATTAAATTCGTGGCCGCTACGGAGTTCTACGGGGAGAAAATAAACAGTGAAATAATCTCAAATCTTGAATACGAAAGTGACAATAGAAGAAACGAAAAATGACAGAAATTGAGAAAAATTAAAGAGAAAATCCTTGGGTTGCTGTAATTCAAAAAGAGATGGAGAAGATGACGAAGAAAAAAAAACTACAGGCAAACATACAGTGATAGATAGAGAGAGAGAGGAAATTATAGTCACGCGAGAGTGATTGAAAGAGATCGGAGTTAGATGGGTTTTTTTTTTAAAGGATAGAAAAAGAGGGGCGTGCAGGGGAGATTGAGGGGGGGGGAAGGGGGAGGGGCCTGTTATATAAAGACAAATATGGCAGGAAGGAATCAAATGGAGCTGTAGAGGGAATTTGTCAGTTTATAACAACATGTCCCCTGGGTGGCTTAGGGCCCACTATTAGTAGGTGATTGATTGATCGGTCATTTAACCCTTTCACTGCTAAGAGGCTAAGATTATCTTTCAAACTACTACCTACTTACGAGAGACATCAAAATCTTCAAAATCTGCCTGTTCTTATTCTAGATAAATAAAATTTCAGTGGGCTGACATAATAATATTATGCCGAACGCCTGGATGTCAGTCCACTGCAAATTTATTCATCTAGAATAAGAACTCGTGAATCTTAGAGCAGAAAAGAATTTTACACGCTGCTTAGTGAGAATGGAACACACAGTGAAAAGGTTAAACCATCAAGAATGAATTAATATACCTACCTACACCCACACAAGATGTGTGTGTGTGTGTGTGTGTGTGTGTGTGTGTGTGTGTGTGTGTGTGTGTGTGTGTGTGTGTGTGTGTGTGTGTTTCTCCCAGCGATTCAGTGATGCAAAAAAGGACTGGGCAAGGATAACGGCCATGAATTTCTTATTGTGATTTTTTCCCAACAATTCCTCCTCCTACTTCTTTTTCACCTCATCATTTTCAGTATTCTTTTCCTCCTTTTATTTCTTTCTTCTCATTTTGCTTCTCCTTCTCCTCCTCCTCACCATCATCTTTTCTACTCCTTCTCCTACTCCTCATTCTCCTCTTCCTCCTCCTCCTCCTCCTTCTTCTTCTTTTTCTTCTTCTTCATCTCCTTCTCCTTTTTCATATGTTTCTGCCACTCGACATCCTCTCTCTCTCCCTCAAACACACACACACAAACATACATGCACATACATACACACATACACACACACACAAACACACACACACACAAACACACATACACACATACACACATACACACACATACACACAACAACACACACAAACACACACACACACACACACATGTTATATACACACACACACAAACACACAAACACACACAAACACACACACACACACACACACAAAAGGAGCAGCTGCGGGCATCTCGTTTACCCAGGGACATTTCAGTTCGGGTATACAATGAGACAAAAGCATTTCGTCCCTGGCACTGGCACTGATCCTTACGGGAATTTCTCATCGAATTCTCAAACAGTTTTAGAAATGCCCATTGTTTTCTACAGGTAAATAACCCCTCAGCAAACGTCAACATTGTCACGTTAAGAACGACACCACACTGGTGCGACGACGAGTTGAAACTGAACTGGGGGCGCAATGGCTCAGTTGGTAGAGCATCAGACTCTTGTGCTGAAGGTCCTGGGTTTAATCCCCTTCAGAGTTGGATTTTTTCCGGGACCAGAAAACCCCACTGTCGACCCAGCATTAAAATGGGTACCTGGGCCTCCATACAGCAGTGTTTTTGTCCCACAAACAAATTGTAACTCGCCAAACAGATGCTTGTCTTATCCTGTGTGTTTTAATGTTTGCTGTTCGCAGGGGAAAGTAAAAAGTGTGAAGCGCGATGAGCATAATTCGTAGATATCAGCGCTATATAATCCTCCACTTAAATTACGGCCCGATTAGTGAAATACTAAGACATTATATTATAGGAATCTCCCGACACAATAATGTTTATGACACAGAGAGATTATAGAGATAGATAGAGAAAGAGAGAGAGAGAGGGAGAGAGAGAAAGAAAGAGAGAGTTAGAGTACATTTGTGTGTGTGTGTGTGTGTGTGTGTGTGTGCCGTGTATGTGTCTGTGTCTGTGTGTATGTGTGTAAAAAAAGGATGAAAAGAAGACGAAAAAGAATGTTATGCGTTTGGTTTTTTTCCGTTTGTTTTGTTTGTTGAGGGTTTTTTGTGGTTTTCTTGGGGAGGGGGGAGGGTTATTTGTTAGTTTTTTTTAGGGTTTTTTGTTGGGGTTTTTTTCTGCTATTTGCTGAGGGTTTTTTTTTTAAATTTTTATACACATATTATTTATTCAAGAGCACTTTAGTGATTACACACATAACACATTACCGCACACCTACACAAGTGAAAGGGTTCGGGACTATAGGACATGCATTGGTTTCGGGTAGGCTACACGACGATTTCCCGTGGTGTTATTGTCTCATTATGATTATGTATTTTTGTGATTGCTGCCTGATTATTACGGTACACTAACTAAGGATGGGGAGGGGAGGTCACTCTGTACCATTTCTACATCTCTGTATGCCTGGTACTGGTGGCACAATCATCCATTAGGTTATGCTGCGGTGTCGTAAAGTGTGAGGTTTATACCTTTCTAGTTATTATTCTCATAGGGTTATATTCATTATCATTAGTATTATTATAGCTATTATCATTATTGATATCATAATTATTATCATGATGATGATGATTATCATTATTATCATTATTATCATTATTATGATTATGATTATGATTATAATTATGATTATTATTATCATTATTATCATTTTTATTGTTACCACCTATTTAGGGCCCCTGTCCCGTATGTAGCACAACTCTGGTTATATATCATCAAAGGCGGAGCGTTCTGGACAAATTAAAGAGAGACAAATTAATTTGCTATACTGGTACAACTGTCAGCGGCCCTTAAAGTGCTGCAACATAGATATGAACGGGAGACAATTCGTTCGAATTCCCACCCAGTCACGGTACACTGACACCAGGCCAACCAGTCAGTCATAGCTCCGTTCCCATAATGCCGAGTTTCTGGCGGGAGATACAGGGAGCGTTCACTGGGCGAGAAGTAGAAGGGTCTCGCAAGCTTGATTCCAGGGCGTTTTTTCTCCAAGGATTATGAAAGGAGAATAAATATTTCATTCAATATCATCGTAGAGATGGTTTGAGATAATCTCTCGCTGTCGTATCGCAGCTGGCAAATGAGCGATAAAAATTTTAAAAGCGGACCTAAAATAATATAGCGTAGAGAATTGTGATGTAGCGTATCCGGTGTTGCGTGAGTGCCTGGCGGAGTGATATGGTTGTGGGAGTGAGTGGGAGAGAAAGGGGTCGTGATGGTACTACACACGGTTGGATGGCTCGGGCCTGGGTCCCCGTCCGTGTGGATGAAAAGGTGGCGCGACATGCATGAGTGGCTGACTGTTTGTCCTATAACTCTGTATGCCTGGCTGGGGGTGCCGACATCGGTTAGTATGGTTTCGTCAGACTGGGAATTGAGGGGGGGGAGGGGGAGAGAGGGGATGGAGGAGAAGGGAGAGGGAGAAATAGAAGAGAGGGGGGGATGGAGGAGAATGGGGGAGGGAAGAGAAGAGAGGAGGGGATGGGAGGAGAATGGGGGAGGGGGAGGGAGAAGAATGGGGGAGGGAGGAGAATGGGGGAGGGAAGAGAATGGGGGAGGGAGGAGAAGGGAGAGGGGAAGGGAAGAGAATGGAGGAGGGGGAGGGAGAAGAAGGGAGAAGGGAGGGGAAGGGAGAGAGAGGAGGGAGGAGAATGGGGGAGAGGGAGGGAGGAGAATGGGGGAGGGGGAGGGAGGAGAATGGGGGAGGGGGATGGAGGAGAATGGGGGAGAGGGAGGGAGGAGAAGGGAGAGAGGGAGGGATGAGAATGGGGGAGAGGGAGGGATGAGAAGGGAGAGGGGGAGGGATGAGAATGAGGGAGAGGGAGGGAGAAGGGGGAGGGAGGATTTGGAACCGGTAGCGGATGAGTTTGAGTTTGGAGTAAAACGGGTTTAATGCATGATTGATTTCCGTTCAGTACGTGTCCCGGGGTTTGAATGGTACTCGAGAGGCCTTTTGTTGACCTTGATCAAACAACGCTCCAAACTGTTATTATGGCATAGGATGGTGTTTGCGGCCTTATGTGGAAAGGAGTGGGGGAGGGGAGGGAGTGGGGGAGGGGATGGAGTGGGGAGGGGTGGTACATGTATTACCGTATGATCTAACCATGTGGTGAGCCATTTTACCGATCTATCGGCGACTGAATTATTGGCAGCACATAATTATATCAACCCTTTCAACACTAAGGAACACCAAAATCTTCAAGACGTACCTGCACTTATACCAGATAAGTCCGATTTCAGTGAACTGACAAATGCCAAAAGTCTGAAGTTAAGGCTTTTGGCATATTATATCAGTTCACTGAAATCTGATTTTTCTGGTATAAAAACGCATCCATTTTTTAAAACGATTTTGCATATTTCAGTTGGGTTAGAATGAGAACTAGCTGTTAAATTGCTAGTCATGGCAGAGATAGGAGAAAGACGTCACATCTAAGTTGTATAACGCACATATCATAACTTTACTTTACTTTATACAGCGCAACATTCACTCAGATGCTCAAAGCGCTTTACAAAGGGTCCCTAACCGACAGCAACATTCACCATACAGGACGAGACATGCTGCCTGTTAGGCGTTTGTACATTTATATTCAGACAAGAACTACATTTTTTTGTGGTCAGGTACTCACTTTTATGTGAGTAAAGAACATTTTCCAAGGTCTCAACTTTGCGCGTCACACCATAGATTCGAACCAGGTACATTTTCGTCACAAGGCCACTGCCTACCACTAGACCACAAAGCCGTACATTATTATACATGCAAAGAAGAAACGCTGTGGTCAGCTGAATAAGTTAAAGAACGACACTGCAGCTTTTCTTGGGCAAAAAGATAAATTACTCCAAATTATCTCATTCACTTCACGCGTTGCAAAAATGGGTACGTAATGCTGCCAAGTGCCAACCCGCGTGTCCGCTTGAAAAAGTAATCTGCAAAAAACCACAGCTATTTATCCAGAGGATGACAAACAGACATTGCCACACGTCCGCTTCAGGCTTCATAAACCGGACTAATAAACTCAAACTACTTTGACAAACAAAAGGAGGTTCGGGGACACCTTTTTGTTTTACGTTGCCTTTGTGTTATATTAATGGCATTTTGTGTTAATTGGGAGAGAGAGAGAGAGAGATAGATTGATAGATAGAGACAGAGAGAGCGATAGATTGATAGATAAATTGATAGATAGAGAGAGAGAGAAAGAGATAGATTGATAGATAGATAGATAAATAGAGAGAGAGAGAGAGATAGATAGATTGGTAGATGGAGAGAGAGAGAGAGAAAGAGATTATATAAGAATAAGACAGTGTGTGAAGGGGAGTGCACTGGATAGTCAGTGGGTGATGGGGAGAGCGTGAGAGAGAAAGGGAGATGGAGAAAGAGACAGAGAGGGAGAGAGAGAAAGAGACAGAGAGGGAGAGGGAGAGAGAGCACATGGGAGTGGTAGAGATGTTTATAGAAAGCAAGTGTTTATTGAGTGAGAGAGGGAGAGAGAATGTGTATGAGATCAAGACTTTGTGTGAAGAGGTTTGCACTGGTGAGTGAGAGAGTAAGTGAGTACTTGATTGGTTAGCGAGTTGGAGAAAGAGAGAGAGAGAGAGAGAGAGAGAGAGAGACCATGGGAGTGGTAGATATATTTATAAACAGAGCACGCGTTTAGCTAGCTAGATAAATAGATAGATAAATAGATCGATAGACAGATAGATAGATAGATAGATATAGAGTGTGTGTGTGTGTGTGCGCGCGCGTTCGTTTGTGTGTGAAGAGGGTGGAAAAGGAAAGGAACATGGACAGAAAAACCCCCAAAACAAAGCAAGTGCTACAATTGAATTACACGGCCCTAAATTAGGTCAGTCTTGCGTGTGGAAAGCGGAAACCCCTCACGCACCACAAGCTGTGGTCAAGCGGATAACACGGCTCACAAAGAATCATGGCAAGCATCGCTGACCGTACACACAAATTCAGCGGGTGACACAGGGATTGAAACTGAGATTGAAACCTCAAAGTATATCTACTTTAACCCTTTCAATGCTAAGGACACCAAAATCTCCAAGACTTTCCTGTTCTTTTACCAGATAAATCAGATTTCAGTTAAATTCAGGCTTATGGCATATGTCCGTTCACTAAAATTTGATTCATTAGGTATAAGAACACGCACATTTTTAAGATTTTTGCACGTTTCAGTTTGGTTAGAATCAGACCTCGCTGTGAAAGGGTTAAGACGATTTATCCAAGTAATCCAATGTGTCGTGTTACGCTATGGCTGAGATGGGATGTCGCTGACTCCATTTCCCCTCGGTGACTTAATTAGGTAATTCAAGTTTCTCCGGTGACCTCCAGGGACGGAGTAACTGCGAGTTTTTTTTTAGGCATATTTTCCGCAATCAGTCTCTACTAGTTCAATGCTACTTTGCCTTTATCTCTTATTCGCTTGCGAATGAACAAATAATGGATCAAAATCCACAGGATATGAAGATTATTTTAAAAGGATTATATTTTCAAATATAATTACGCTGGAAACTCTATTTCGACTAGAAAAGGTCTTAGAAGATCTTCTATAGATTGTATGCATTTGACCTGATGACAGGTAGCTATTTATAGATCGAGTCTCCACGAAACCGAACTCCTGATACGAACTGCATGACCGTGTTCTAGAACTGATTAAATGAAAGTGACGGCTATAAAGACGATGAAACCAGTCTCTATTTAGTTGGGGTTTTTTTAACATTAAAGACCTTATTTTTATAGATAGTGATATTCATCATTAATGCGTTTATAGATCGCTATCGGCCGTTCTGACTGCCTAGTATCCTTGGTCTAAATCTTGGCGAGACCTTCGATCGAGTGATCAGATTTTTAAAATATTTATTATAGCAACTCATAGTTATGTTATTATCATATCTGTCTAAAACATTAAAAAGATCACAAAATCTAACGTATTATTAATTACTGTAAAACATTACAACTCAAGCTGGGCATCGGTTCAATTAACGAACTGCGCTATGTTTTGCTTAGTCTAACTAGATAGGTCTTTTCATCTCACGTGACTTTTGGTATCAGCTGATCGGTATCTTAAAATACATAATTCTATTTGATCAATTACGAAAGAAATCAGACAACGCCATGAAACTCTCCGAAGTAAATGTTTTTCAAAAACCATTTCTGTCTCGTGCATTATTTATATCAATATCTATATAAAAAAAACTGTGTGTGTGTGTCTGTGTGTGTGTGTGTGTGTATGTGTGTATGTGTGTATATATATATATATATATATATATCACGGCGCCGCCTCCTGGTCGCTACAGGTCGATTTAGATATTGAAACTTATATGTAAAAAATCCTTATATACCGCCCCGCCCAGTGCAAGAAGGTGAAAATTTTCAGGAAATTTAATATTTAATGCAAACACCTTTCGATTTTGCCACCATTCGATTATTCTCCGTTCTGTGACGACGGCACGAACATGTCGTGTTAAAATAATTGCACACCGAAGGCTGTTCAGTTAAACTGGGGGCAGGGGTTTCGAGGGGAAAGAGTAGTGAAAAAGCACAGTCAAATACCATTCAAACCATAAATTGCAACATGAAAGGATTATGCTACTGAACGTCGACACATGTGTCAAGGTTGCCAGTTTGGCTTTTTTAAACCAAATTCCAGAAATCTGGCTTTTTTTCTAAGGCGACTGGCTTCAATTTTTTCGTTTGGCTTTTCCCCATTTTTGTTTTTTTTTAGCTTTTTTGTAAATGCCCGTCTTTGATTGGACAAGAACAAATATGATCTAATATGCCTTATAAAGGGCACTACGAAGGGTAACTGGGCTACTCAGACTTAAAGGCTTGAAGTTCATGCTCTAACAATTTGCCACTACGCAACTATTTACATTTTTTGAAGGAAGAGAACAACACTACCCTATCCAGGTAGCTGTAACTCTCTAAGAAATTTATTTTCAGCAAAGCTGTACTGGGGTTGCAAGCTGCCTTATAACAGGGGGTCTACTTTTGAAGCGCAAGGGTTAGGAAGTACATCGTTTCTCTGGATTTATCTATTTATTTCAGTCTAAAGGTATAAAATCATTGCAGTATTGACATGCAAATCTACAAGCCCTCCTCCTACACAGGATACACAGACAGTATGTGTTGAGGCAAATTACTCACTCTGTACCAACACACACACACACATACACACACATACACACACACTCATTTGTGTTATGGTGTTTTTCGGGAAAAAATTAAAATGTTGAAAACTACTTATTTGGTTGCGGGCATGTTGTCATTATGACGTTAACCCGTTCAATGCTAAGAACACCAAAATCTTCACATCTGCCTGTTATCAAACCAAATACCAAATTTCAAAAGCCTGAAATTCAGACTTTTGGCATAATATGTCCGATCACTAAATTCTGGTTTATCTGTTATGGTATGAAAGCTCGTACACTTTCAAAATTTAGCATTATATTTCAGTCGGGTTAGAATCAGACCTCGCTGTGAAAGGGTTAAACGAATTTAGTATATTGGCGCACTGCACTGCACTGCACTCAATGTGCACCCGACTGCATAGATGTAATGAGTGTAACAAGTAGGCCTCGGGCCTTGCATTGCAACACGACACTCAAACTGATACTCACGATGTAACTGCAAGCACGACAATTGCCTCTAAATTCTATTCATATCATTATCCAAGCAAAGATCATCCAAGTTCTTGTCTGGCGTGAGGATCAATTACAGCCAAAATAAAAACCGGGACTAACGTTTCAAAGATCAAGATTACCGTCTCCATTGACACATTGTTGTTAGGTCATTTAGACAACGGGACTGAACTAACTAATAACTTGCTGTCTGTCCTACAGAAGCCCCCCTCCCACCTCGTGATACACAGACAGTATGCGTTTAGACATTAATGAGATAGACGGAGCGCAGGATCTTCATCCAGACCCGAAGCTACGTTTTGTATATTTTGTCATTTTGTTATTTTGTTTGTCCTGATGAAGACCTTTGGTCAAAACGTCGCTTTTCTATCTGTCTGGCTTTGTCTTTGTCCCACCATACTGGCCTGCTAATCACTCCCTTTGTTTCACCTTTGATAACCGCTGGTCTAGCGATCCCCTCTCTTTGTCCTACAGAAATAACACAGCGTCCGCTGAAATATCTAATATCTCATTACCCAGTCACAGTATAGTTACAGCGGACCAACCAGAACAAGCACTGTTTCTAATTCTACAAATTAAGCAGATCGTAGGTGAGACAATGATTTACTGGTAATGCTGATTTTCACGTCCTAAATCTTAGAAATGAGACAAACTTGAGATATAGTATGCAGTGCAGAAACTAGACAAAGCCATGGAAAGCAGAAAAAATGGAGAAACAGAAAAAAAAAAGAAAAAAATTATCAGAGTGGGGTTCGAACCCGGGACCCAGCTACGGCATCCATAGCCTGGCAGGCAGCACGGACAACTAGCTAACCACTTGAGCTGTCCGCTCCCCTTCTAAATCTTAGATATGACGTGGCCAGTATTCGAACCCCCCGACCTATGATCGGTTTTGGAGGTGGGTGCTCCGTTTCAATGAGCCAACAAAGCTGGCGGAGATCACAGAGGGAGTCATTATGGACTCGTGGCTTCTTCTTCTTTTTTTTCTTCTTCTTTTTCTTCTTCTTCTTTTTCTTCTTCTTCTTCTTCTTCTTTTTCTTCTTCTTCTTCTTCTTCTTTTTCTTCTGCTTCTTCCAATTAACTGACTGACTGGGCTGGGCCGAGTATAACTGTCAGTGCGCATTTCGACGTGGTCGATGACAGTGACAGACCTCTTTAACACTTAAAGCGTTTTTAATATTTTTTCTCGTGTATTTTATTTGATGCAATAGTTTATAGAGTCTTTCCTAAAGTTATATGATATCCTTGGCAGGGTCAAAGTCTGGCTGTTCTTTTAACCAGCCTGTCATCTTACTTACCCCTGGGCGCTTATAATGACCATAGCAGTTGCAAGCGCCCTAAAACTCAATTAACAAACAAAAGTTATATGATAAAGTGTATTTTTTGCGGTTGTAGGCAAGCTGTTCCATAACCTTATGGCGGTGCTAGGAAAGTATGAAAATGACTTGGACATTAGCGAGGCGGAGTTGATAGGCGCCGATAAATTTATGCCTCTGCCGCCTCGTTTTCAAATTAAATTCTGTCATTTATTCCTCTGCCGCCTCGTTTTTAAATTAAATTCGGTCATTTATTCCTCTGCCGTCTCGTTTTCAAAGTAAATTATGTCATTTATTCCTCTGCCGCCTCGGATTCAAATTAAATTCTGTCTTACGATAAAAACCAGGAAGAAGACAGGACGAAAACATTTTTTTTTTTTTAAAGAAGAAAACGAAATGAATGGGAAACGAAGGAAGAAGGAAATTGCTGTTGCATTTGGATTACTTGTATCGATTGTTTTAAAAGTCAATTCATTTGGAACGGATTCATAGTCACCAAGATGCCGCTATCACGTTTCATTGTTTTCTCGCTATTCTAAAGAATAATTCAACGGACATTTTTAATTTTTGTTTTCTGGCGTTCAATTCGTTATTTTCAAATCATGACCTTTATATCTAGCAGCGTTTTGTGGGGGTTTCTTTTTTATTTTGTTTGGTTTGGTTTTGTTTTGTTATAAAGATAATATCAATGGAAAGAAGAAAAAAAAAGAATTAAAAGATTAATCCCAAGATACTTCGGATAGGCGTCGTTGAGAAAATGAATTAGGTTCATGTTTGAGGTACGGATAGGTTAATAGGAACTAACATTTTCCTTTGGGATATCAGAGACGGAAGAGATGATAATGGGATTTTCATAGGATCTAGATAGTCTATAGCTTATAATATGTATCACTTACGTGGTGGTGGCAGGACGGCTAAGAAAAGACGGGGACGCCTATCCACGCGTTCATTGTAGACTATGCATTCAAAGTAAATTCATTTCAACATAGCGTATCTAACTCATTGACAACAACTTTTTAAATTATTTTTGTTATTAATTATTTTTTTATTTTTTTATTTCACATTTTACAAATCAAAGCGTTAATTTATACGCAGCAGTCGTGGCCTTACATAACATTTTATTGGCTTTTACAGCTGGAAATTATCAGTTCAGTGTCGTTTTAAATGCGGAAAAGAATAAAATGTTATAATATATTTTAGTAAGTTCTACTACTAGTGCCTGGCAATGTCACCTATTACTTAAATCAGATATCATTAATGTAGTATGGCGCGTAGTTTCTTTCAGTGCGAAAAAGAAAAGTTCATCATGGTAAATACTATGTATATAATAATATGTACCTACATTACTTCACGTGTGTGCAGGCGTGTTAGTGTTTGTTTGTATTTGCTATTGTGTTTATGTGTGTTAATAATAATAATAATAATATATATATATATATATATATATATATAATAGCATTTATATAGCGCTCTATCCCATACGAGCATAAGCTCCGAGCGCTTTACACCAAGTACTGAAACAACAACGTAACTTTACACACACACATGCAAATGTTTCATCTA
>JAUEKZ010257575.1:3082-19505 GCA_031471865.1 Melibe leonina
CCCCCCCCCCCCCCCCCCCCCCCCCCCCCCCCCCCCCCCCCCCCCCCCCCCCCCCCAGTCAACAACCTAGATAATATGTTGTCACCAATATGCAGAAAAATTTCTGATGGCCTCTGTGCTTATCTAAATTTAGGAATTTTTTGTTAAGAAAGATCACATGGCACAGATGCAGTGATATACAGTATGTAACTTCTTGACCGCAAAGAAGCTTTAAAGGAAAGGTATCAATAAAACATAACAGTAACAGCAAAGGAAAACAACAATAGCAATTTCTACACATAAAATGTAATGCACAAATGACAAATCTAAATGATGTGCTGGTTACAATTTGTTGAAGAAAGAACAAAGTTGAGGTTGCAGAAAAGTGGTATTGTAATAAGGCTATGAGACATACAAACATACAAAAATAATCATATGAGCCCTGTTGTTATATATGGATATAATATCTTTTGTTTTTCACCTTAAAGAAATCATTCAACCATTCAAAGTTTAAAAAAAAAAATAAGACAAGATGATCCCTCCTAAACAAGGTTGACTATGGGTGAGCAGAGCTAAAACCTTGAAGAGAAGTTATCAGGCATTTATTCTTCCCACCAACATTGGGTGAAGCACAGACAAATAACAACATAAAAAATAAAAAATCTAAGGCAAGAAATGATTAAACACATAACAATTCCATTCATACATTGGTTATAAACAATTGTAAAACTGTAATGCATCTTTTACATTGAACACTTATTACATTCTGGTTAATCAGTACAAATATTTTACAACATTAAACATAATCTTTTCTGATTTTTCCTCTTTCTTTTTTCACACCTCAGCATGAAATGAAAGAAAAACTCATATAGAACCGAAATGCTTCAGATAAGTCATTGTGTAGCTCTGTTTGGAAGAGGAGGATGCAAGAGACCTCCAACTATTGCAGAGACATCCCTGCAGACAGCAAGGAATGCTGAAGGAAGAATAAGTTTACATTAACACGGGAGACTCATCACAATATCAAGAAAGACAAATTCGATAAGAGCAATTTTATATTTTCCCATTCACAATCTTTTTTTTGGGGGGGTGGTAAAATTAACCCCAGAACTGGTAATTTTTTTTGTTCTTATTGATTTAGCTTTCATGCAGACCCCTTTTTCTAGGCGCTCTATAAATCAAACTTTTCTCACTTTCAGTTTCACACTAAAACAAAAATCCTCCCCCTCCTCAACGAAAATAAGTTTTCGTTATGGTGTTATAAAATTGCTTTTATTATAAGCTTTTGATTTCTAAAACGTACTTTAGAAACATGCTACCCATGGTGCTTCTGTTCAATAAAAGCTTTTTCGAAGTATATGATATAAAAAGTTTTGTCTTTGTACATACTATCTCTCCACACAAACCAACAAATTTTTAAAATGAAAAGCAAAATTTTGAAGAAAACAAAAAGTGAATGCACGAAAAACAGTCTTGCTTGTTTTATAAAACTGCTAGAACTAGGGACTAAAATTTGCCACAGTAGTAGGGAAAAGTTTAAGATTAAAATTTTTATGCGGCTAAAACTGTGTATGTCCTTCATGCATCCCACTCCTTTAAGAAAAGTAGAGATTCAAAAGTCAGCATGTGGTGGTATATGGGGGTTCAGTAGGTAAAACCATGATAGACAAAGAACTTCCAAAATTTCCCCTACTGCATACTCTTTTGTTTGTTTATTGAGAGTTTTAGTGCACTTTCAACCGCTAAGGTCAGGGGTAAGTTAGATGAAAATGAAAGGTTAGTTCAAAGAACAGCCAGACTTTGACCCTGCATAATTTTGTCCATTCCACCACAAATAAGGGCTCAAGAATTTTCCATTTTTGAAAGCAAATGACGCTACAAGTTTTCAGCATATTATAAATATTCATTTGATGCATAGGAATGGCAAAGTAGAGAGCCTTCCAATAAACCACAACTTTTTCCTCAAGGCAAACAACAGTCAAAGAGTGTAATCCAAAAGCAATGGGCAAGGTTTCTGGTAGTTATGGATGTCTGACTGATCAAGTTGATTAATAGCTTCCTTTCAATTAGGGGAAATATTATTCATTAGCAGTAATAATACAAAAGATTGAAAAGGAGGAAAAGAACCAGATTTAAAGAGGCAAAGAAGAAAAACAAAAGAAGCTAATAAAAGGTAAAGAGGAGAAAAATTCATAAAAAAGGAGGAATTCCTCTTTTCAGAGGAAAATTGTCATCACCAATTAGAGTACAGTGGCAAATACTTTAAAATATCACAATCCTCTACCTAGGCTTTAAGAAAATCTTCTCTATTCATGTCCAGCTTTTTAACAATAACTAATATTTAAATCCCACTGAATATGGTTATTCAAGGATAACAAGATAAACTTTTAACAAAAAATTACTACACCTAATGCCCAAATTAAATTCAAACTCATTACAATCTTTTTAAAATGTCTGTAGCAGGAAATATCACTGACAATAACAAAAATATGAAGATAAAAGCAAAAGATTAAAAGTGCATCAAACTATTCAAACCTTAGGGAAACATTTTTTTTTTGGCTTTCCAGCATCACATAAGCATGAAGTACACTGTTACATCAAGAACAGTTTGAAACATCCTGAAATCATGGCAATACAAAGTTGATGGGTAAGGTGATAAAGGGAAGCAAGGTTATTGTAAAAGAACAATTCATTATTTTTCTCAGATATGCCTTTTACTCAGTCAAGAAAGATCTTAAAAGCATTTTGGCCACGGTATACAAACTCATCAGTAACTTTGGCCAGATGATTTACATAACAAACACCAAAATATTAAAAAAACTCTATTTTTTTTCATGTAAATAAATGTTGACATTGCGCAGTGATTGCTGTTTTTAAAGCACTTTCAATTGCTATGATCATATCAGTTTCAATAGCTCTTAGTCTATTACTTTCATTGATTATCACTCTATAGAAGAAACCATAATTTTTTGGGTTAGATCCCATTTTGGGAAGAGATAAGATTCCATTACGACTAATTTGTTTGTTATTTGTAGACAAAATTTTAAAACTTATCAATAAAGTCCTTTCATAATGAGGAAAACAACAAATTACCCTGATAAAACGCTTTTCACATTCTCCCTCAGATTTTTAACCACAATACCTGAATAATTTCACATACTCACATGCAACAGTCATGAAGAATTATAACCATTTTTAAAGGGTATGTATAGAAGGCGAGGACATAGAAACACATGACACTAACAAGTTTAAGCATTACCCCAACACAAGGATCCTGTACTAGGAAACAACAAAAGACTTGTCTGAAATTCATTAGTGATGCTATGTCTACCTGTAAATCATTAGCATTTTGAAACAGGGGAGTATTTCCATGCAATATTTCACAATTTCCACAAATGTTTTATCAAATTTGCCTTTAATAGGAAGCTTTGTAGGTATGAACCTATCATAAATCATACATAGTAAAACATATCATGTATCTTTAAAATATATATAAATATTTATAAAATCATTTTCATCATAAAGGGTATACATTATAATTGATCCAAAGTTATACAAAAACATTTTTATATAATAACAGATTTAGAAGAGAAAAAAAGAATAGTTTAGTCAACTCCTTCAAAGCCTTCTGTGTTTTCCACTGCCATCATCAATCTGCTTCGAAGTTCATGATAGGTTTCATAGGGAGGCAGGTCCAACCTGTTAAAGCTGTGACACACAGAAATCAATTTTTAAAGATTAGGTACCAGGAATTAAAGCAAGTTAAATTCATGTCAATACTAACGCTAACACCCTTATACATTTTTTTTAACCTAGTCAACGCAGGGCTAAAAATGAATATATTTAAAAAATAAAAATTTGTAGACACTTTCTCAATTAAGAACCATTCAGGCACTATGTATATATTTCAATACCGGTTAATCACTCTAAAAAAACTGATCAAGATTATATTTGTTTTTTGTTTTTTTCAATGACTTAGTTACCAATAGAAAAATTGGAGTAATATCTTTTCCATTCACTTTAGAAAGAATCACCGTTTTCTGATAAGTTGTATCTGACATATGGAAACACTCTTTTTAGCACAAATTTATTTCTCTACCACCAAAATATTAGAAAATGAAGTCAGGATATGAGAGTAATGACAAGGAAAATATAGGTAAAAAAAAAAACCCAACCAAAACACAAAGACAGGAACTACACACCATGTATGAGCTCTCGGCAACTCTTGCTTGGTTCCCCACTTCTCAATGGTGAATAGTTGTGGCCCGTTACTTCCATACAATTCTGAAAACCCATTCATCGGCACCCTTGATGTTCCAGTGACAAATTGAAGCAGTCTTGATCGCATCTCATTGGTGAAGGAATACACAGCCTGTGACAATTATCAAGATTCTTCAGCACAGATTCAAAGGTTGTTATCGCTACCGTTGTACCATAACTATGTCTGTAGAAGCTTTATCTCCCATTGGGACTAAATAAAACATTATAATCATTATCCTATTACTAGAAAGATCCATTCCCTAAATTGGTAAGAAGGCAACTTCTACACACACAAATGGTGCAAAAAGGTAAGAACTGCACATTGAGCTCTCACAATTTAGCAACTATGTTGATGCTGTAGGAATGTACTACATCATTTTCCAGCCCTTGGTATTGCCTTATGCAATGTCAAGGCCCAAGCTCTGTATCTGATTACAAAAAGAGCAATGGGGCATGATATACATCCATCGTGCAAACAAAACCAATCACAAAGCCAGGAGAGAAACTTTGGATCAAGACAAAAGCAAGCATATGATCAACCCACTGTGCTTAGTCTTTGATTGTGTATTTTTAGTCTTGCTCCTTTGAATTGACCATACATCATTTTGTTTTGAGAAGTTTTTCCTCATATGTGTAATCCTTACTACACCAGGTTCATATTGAAGTCAAAAAAACAAAAACAAAACTTTAAAAAAATAAATTAAAAACCACATAGAAACAAAGCTAGTGTCCTCATAGAAAACAAGTTTACCTTCCAAAAATTAAGGACAACTGGGTGATTGGGGTTATACTCTCCCTTGTAAGCAGTGTTCTGTTTCCAGTTGTTTACATCAATGTCTTGCAGACCACACATCAGAAGCTAAAATAAAAAAATGAGAACATAGTTTAAGCTGAAAAGGCACAGCACTGAGATCCCACAAATACAAGAGAAAACAAACAAAAAAACAAATAAGAAATTCTATGAGATTCATAAACAAATGATAGAAGTCTTGTCATAGCATACCAACTTCCCAAAATTTAATATCAAACACTCTTTTTAAACTTCCATGTAAAATTTTCAACAGCCACATCAATAAGACATTTGTTTGACATACATAATACATGCTACATGGTGACATTTCAAATATGTTTGAGGACACATAGGGTGACATAATCTCCTCTCAGTAAAAATATATTGAATGCCGTACTTAAACTCAGTCAAACTTACTTCAACTTCATTTTCATCAAAGATTTGAAGTAAATTCTGAGGAATCAAAGCATTGAAACCTTTCTTGAATGCTTTCATCTGGGCATCCACTCTGGCAGAAAATCTCCATTTGATGACACAACTGCAACACAAAGAAACATTCAAAATTTGTTTGACAACAACAAAGAAAAGAAAATGCCACAAAATATTACCAATTACTAGCTCAAATGAATCAAGTTGAGAGAAGTATAGGAAGAAGATAAACAAGATGTTGGTGAAAAGTAAGGTTGTATATTACTTTACCATCATGATCAATCTCAAAAATAAATGTTAAAAAAGAAGAGTAAGAGTAGGAATTATATTTGTTTCTAAAACTAATCGACACAAATAATAAATTTTGAAGATTGCTTTAAGCTTGTTTGGAAAGACAGAAGAGGATAAAAAGTTTAATGCCAGCATCCTAAATCAATAGGTAATTAAAATGTCAAGTAAAATTTAAGTTGATAATCCTGGTAATAACAATTAAAAGAAGAGCCAAAAATACACACTCAATGTATTCCATTTTGTTTTCTTCAGTAACAGGAATGTCCCTTCCTTGGGGCTTGAGATCTTTTTCTTTGATCTGATCAATGCAAAAAGGAAGTAAAAATGTGCTTGGTTGATTGATTGTTGCCTGTTTAACACGCGTTTAAACAAATATCAAAGACAAAGCTCTGTAGACATGTTAAGTTAATGTGCTGCCACACACAGAGAAAAACAGACTGCTTACTCAATCTCAAGCAGTCACAGTATACTGACACTGGGTCAACTCATCTTAGCACTGTTACCATAATGCCAAGCCCCTGCTTTAACGTTTTAGGTATGATGCAGCCGGGTCTCAAATCACCAACCAGTTCTGAGGTTGAAACTCTACTGATTGAGCTATGGCACTAGTATTTATGTAGGTAAGGTCTATTTGTCTGCTTCAATTGAAATAGCTTATTACAATTGCACAGCCGTCATCAGTCAGATGTCTGTTCAAGAACATATTTTAGCGGGTGTGGGTTATGCTTTGTTGGTTTGTTTATTGAGAGTTTTAGGTCGCTCTCAACTGCTAAAGTCATATCAGCGCCCAGGGGTAAATAAGACGATAGTTTTATTAAAAGAAAAGCCAGACTTTGACCCTACTCGGGACGTTTCAGAGAGAGATGATTTACAAGGGAAAAAAATACCATCTCTCAAAAAGGTGACAAAGAGATGATTTAAAACACATATAAAATGATGGCTACCACCCACATCATGCATTATGGTCCAGGGAGACCCAGAATATTCTACTGCTCTTTGTGTACAAAAGAACTCAGTCCTCAGAGAGCGAGTGACCCTGTAGTAAGGTACCATAATGTAAAAGGTAGGGGATGACAATAAATCTGTTCGGACAAAAGGCAGGACCAGGATTAAGCTAACAGATACAAAACAGCTGTGTGTATATACTTGAAAAGGGACCCCTGTTGAGAGTACTTGTAAGAGTAATATGATAGATAAAGAAAAAAGAGAAAACACAAAAGTAGCGCCCACCAACCACTCACTGGTGTGGGTTATGTGAGTGTGTGTTGGTAAGAGGTTACTTTACTGAGGAAAGACTTCTTGTCCTGGCTGAAAATGAGCCGTTATACAGACTGTGCTTGTAGGTCACAAGATTTTATGTAGTGCACTCTTGGAAATGTGTAACAAAAGATTATACAACAAGAATATCAACAAGTATATCATAAAAAAAAAACCATTAAAAAAAGGGGGGTTAGCTAACCTCTCCAAATTGATCTTCTTCTACAGAGAAGAACATTTCAAGGTCTGCTGGGTCATTTTGCTGAATCCACACTAGTGAGTTGTAATATTCAGAGTCCTAGGAAGAGAATGATTGATAATTAATATCATTAACTTGATTAGAAGACAAAACAATAACCCCTGATGTGAATCGTTATTCCTTATTAAAACATTTAAATTCATTGTCTGATCATTCAAAGACGTCATTCTTTTATTCATAAATAAAAATTAATAAAGATAAAAACCCTGCCCAAGCAAAACATTGATTTATGTATGAAGCCTTTTCAAATTTTTTTTTTTAATTCATAACTCTAAGACTTGTCTGTTAAACAATGAAAGCCAACTCACCACAGACTCCATGTCATTGAGCGTTATGTTTTTGTTCAACATCATTTTGTAGAATGGTCTGATAAAGAAAGCTGAAAAAAAGCAAGTTTTATGTAAAGTAGATATCTTACTTTGAATCTGTATTGAGATCTTTTTCTATGAGACTGCATGACCACAAATAGTTTTTGCTACTGACGATCACACCTCTAATCTATAACTAAAGCAGCTTCAAACAATAAAACTCATTTAACTCTCAATGAGGCAATAGGTGGATTTGAACCCACAGCACCCACTATCAAGCCCGCCATTCGAAATCACCCCCAGCCACTTGGCAACCAACAGTTTATTTTCTTCTCATTCAATTTGTACTTTATTGAGGTCACTTTTACAACCTTCATCATGCTTATTTTCATCTATTTCAGCTGCAACGAGAACATCAACTTACCATCCAAAAGTTTCCCATGAAACACTGCCATACCAGCAACACGGCCAATAAACTCGAAGTAACTCAAATGATCCTCATTTAATAATCCAGATAGTGCATTTATTTGAAGGGTGTAATTGTCCCTGAGGAAAAAGTACGAAAACTTGAAAAAGTCATTGAATTTACAAAAGAATAATTGTTCAAGTAAATTTAATGTAATATTTTAGTTTCATATTGTGATTCTATAGTTATTGTCCTGATAACAGCCTTAGGCAGAACTGTCGACCATATCATTTTCTCTTTGTCATTTTAATGCTCATTGTCTCCAGTTTACCACAGGCTCAGCAGTCCATTTTAATATCATCACTAAAAAGTAATGGAGAAGTTCATACATTCTTTTACAAAATCAAAAATGCATCTTAACCCTTGTCGTGCCCTCGTGCCGTGACCTGCCCGTGAACTCATTACCCCTCCATGCAAGCTTTCCCAGTCATGATAACATGCTGGCATTCCCTACGTGCGAGCTTGCCATGGTTCATAATGTTTGTTGTTGTTGTGTGCATGTCAGTCATTAAAAATATTGATTACCAAAAACCATTCATATGGTTTATTAGGAACCCTTGATTTTTAAACAGAGTGATGAGGAAAGTTTTCGCAGATGCTCTTTTTTATTGTAATAATTAATTATTTTTTCATTGATATAACCTTGCGTAAGACATAAAAGTAGAACAGGTTAAATCTTATCAATATCTAGGAGTGACTGTGGATGAGAGAATGCAATGGAGTGAACATGCTACGACTGTGGCGAAAAAGATGAATAAAAGAATGTATCTTTTAACAGATTATATACATCAAATTGTTTAAGATTGTTAAATAAAATAGTAGATGACCAGTCCCACACTTTAAACAATTTAATTGAAAGGTCCAGTAGAAGTAACTGTCTATTGTCTATTCGCACAAGATGCGAAAGACAGCGCAGATCATTTTTACCATCGAGCGTCAGAATTTTTAACACAAACAATTGATCACAATTTTTATTTTCTACTTTGTCCAAGCACTTATTTTTGTTTTATCGTCTTTTCCATAATATGTATTATTTATGAATTTCTACATTAATGTCTTTGTGATAATCAAACTTCTATTTAGGTATTTATCTATCTATCCTTTTTTAACAAATGCTTATCTATTCTACAATGACTACTTTTATCATGCATTATTTAGTTTATACTGACTGTGGTTGCAATTGTAAACAGAATTTCCCCTTTGGGACAAATAAAGTTTATATTATTATTATAAAGTATTGTTTTAATGAAAATTAATAGCCAAACAATTAATTTGTTTTTTAATTTAGTATCGTAAGCACCTTTGTGAATAACACACGATCAAATACTGCCTATCACAAATCAGCTGTTTGAGAGCAATGGGGTAGGAGTGGTCAACTTCGCCTTTGATCATTAACGTTAGCAATAAAAATTGTGAATGAGCGGTTAAAATTGAAGGTTGCATGACGTAGTCAGTGTGTCTGGTTTAGTAATGACCAATAACGTGTCTGGGTAGCCCCAAGCTTTTATCAAAGATCGTAAGGGGCCCTTACCGGGCTTGCAAAACAACCAAGAAAAACTCAAATAAATACAAAAAAGCAAAGTTTTTAATGAAATTTATAGACAGAATGCGTATTAACACATATAAACACTATTTAAAGTCCATAAAAGCCGTTATTTATCGAGATAATGTAAATTATTGACAAAATATTCCAGCAAAAAAATATTCTCCTCTCCTTACGAAACCTGCACAGATCCCTTAAGATTTTTGAAGCGAAAGTAGAGCAAACACCATGATTTACTGAGACCAGGTGGTTGGTGCACCATTCAAGACTACGCTGGGTGTGTAGTGAGATTGGTCATTGTGTAATTTTCCAATGTAAACATTGTCAAACCGCATCCTCTATCACATGCTCTATCGACAAAACCCGGACAAGGGCGGTTTTGCAAAAACAAAATGATATTCAACATCAAATGACTCATATTGGACTTACGTTGCTGAATATTCAAAGAGTCCATAGTATGGGTTGAACATTTCTTTTGACAGCAGGTAGAACCACTCTCTGGTCACCCCTCCATAATCTAGACCGACTTCATTATCAAATTCAATCCAAAGTCTTGTTTTTAACATATCTGGATTTTTCACACCCATAATAACACGGAAAGAATCTTCAAAAACACGTTGCCTTGTCACTTTAATATCAATTTTGTTGGGGAGAGATGACTGAAAAAGGAAAAAGGAAGGGGCAGGTGTGTGTACAATATATTAGAACAATAAAGAATATATTTATTTCAGTGGCTCTATGCATAGATTTGAGTGATTTTTAATATAAATGACTTCCTTTCCCAAATTAAAGATGCTAATATATGAAATGATAAAAATAACTATTTTCAAAGGTTCTAAAATGTTGATTTAAAAACTCTATCCCTGTGTCTCCAACTTCTCTGCCTGTTGCTGGCATTAAAAGTTTCAAACGAATGCATTTTTTCATGTTTCAGTCGAGTCAGATACAGTTGGGCCAGAGAACTCTCATTGCAAGTGGACATGTTCAGTTTTTGTCTACCTCAGTAACCTCTTGCTCTTTTCCAACCAATGTTTAGCCATAGTTCAATCTTTACTCTTTCACTTTTTTTGTAATAAGTCAAAACAAGAACCAAACCATACAATAAACTGAAAAAATAATCTTTAAAAAAGCACCAAAAAGCTGATCAGTTCTAAATAAAAATGCACATATCTCATAAAACTTACTGGTGTTCTTAACTTGGTTCTGAAATACTCATATTTCCTTTTGTAGTCTCTAGAATACGGCACAGCCTGAAAAGAGGGAAAAGTCAACTTAAAGACATAAAATAAAGACAAATTTTCCAAAAACTCATTAGTCGACTTCACACAAAATCAAACTTCAGAGTGAGGAAACCCAGACAATGAGAAAAAACAGAAAAGAATTTAAAAAATTATGGGAGCTCATATAGAAAATGTTAACTTTTACATCAAATGGACATCTTACTGAAATATGTATTGAATATGGTGTATCAAAAAAATCATCATTTGGAAAGATGATTTCTTAACATGGTGTTCTCATGTCTAAATTTTCACAATAAGTCTAAGAAAACGATTCATCTAATATTCTTACTGGTCCTCCAAGCTTCTGCAATCTTGGGTCTTCCCACTGGGTTTTCTTGTTATCTGGTAGAAAGGACAGTAACATAATAGAAAATGAAAAAAACAAAAAACATTCAACTAGAATTACACTGGAGTATAAAAAAAAGCCCCCATGCTTAATAATAAATTAACATTGAAAAGGATACAACAATCCTTAACAAAATATCAAAAAGAAAAGAAAAGAAATATTTACAATAATATGGCAGACAACTTTGAAGGCTAAGTCAAAGAAAAACAAAACATTGAAGCTAAAAACTTACTATGATCAATGAAAAAAACTCGTCCATCTTGTAATGTTCTTTCTTCCCAACCAGGCTGTGATAGAGAAAAATAAAATATTAGACAAAACTAGAGGACAAAAATCACTATAGCAGAAGTGTGTATTGAGGAGGAAGGAGAGGAGGGGAGACCAACATCTTTGAAAAAAACAAACAAATGTGCATGTAAATATATTTTCATGACTATTAACTCAACCCTCCATCAATAAAAGTTGGCATACTTGCACAACTGCATGACTGTTCTGGAAATTTTAAATCAAGTACAATGGAGATAAATGCTCTCTATTTACCGGCAGAGGGCCCAGTTTTTGAAGTAAATCTTCTGTTGAAGAGGATTTGAACAGAGGACTTGGCGACTCCCTTCCACGCACAGATCCAGGACGATTTCTCTTTTTTCTTGGGTCTTCCTGTTAAGAATTAAATCAAAATTTAACATGACAAGAATCTTAATAGACAGTTAAAACGGAATTATCTTTCTTGTCTTCTAAAATTTTAATTACAACATATAGGATTACAAAAACCAGTAAATCTCTAGCCCTTGCCAATAAAAAATGGGTGGATTGTACAGATAAATGTCATTATGAAACTGAGCTGAAGCACAAAGACCGCTAACAAAAAGCCATAGCCTTTAGATTATGTTTCAAAACTGTGAGTAGTTACAACTTACCCAGCTTGTGGTTTGAGAGTTATGATCAATATAAAATGTTTTCCCATTGGGAGCAACTCCAATTGCCCAACCAGCACCCAGGGGTTCTTCTTCTTCATCATTTGTGTCTGTGTCCTGATGCAGAAAATAATCAAATACTCTGTATGATCTTATCACAATTACTCAAATTAATTTCTTAATTGTATTCCACCGCATAGTACAGCTTCAAACAGAATTGGGGCACAGCTCTGTGTCTGGTTACAAATAAAGCAATGGAACATGGTATGTACATACAGCCAAACCTAACCAATAACAAAGCCAGGAGAGAAACTTTGCATCTAGAAAAAAGCAAGCATATGATCTACATTATAAAAATATTATGGAACAGTACAAATAGTTATGATATGGAAAGAAAAATCACTGCAAATATGCAGACTCACAATGATTAGTCCATAAAGATAATACACATTAACCAGTACCTCAATTAAACCTAACCTTAAAACTGTCCAGAGAGGATGTGTTAGCTTCTGATTTAACTTCAATTAGAGGTTGTTGCCACAAACAGAATTACTACCTTTCTACACAATTCAAAAACCTCTTATGAGGTAATAATAAAAGAGTAAAAACCAGTTCTAACTAATTAATTAAAACCAGTCAAGAAGACATATCTAGAGTATAGATTACAAATGATGATGTCTTTGAATCTGTCAGATCTTTCCCTTTATCATAAGAGGACAGCTTTTTAAGATATCTGCTACCATGCTCCAAATCATTTAAAAGAAAATTTGATTTATAAAATTGGACTTTATAACAGTCACATACAGATTCAGACATAATTAAGAGAAAAATGATGAAAAAAGAAATAATAGGCACAAACTGTTGTAGACTAGAATTTGTAATGTGTAGAACAGACCCTGCCTTTCATCCTTTATTCCTTGACAAGAATATAGAAAATGGAGAAAGTCAAACAACAGTATAGAACTTCCATTGCTGGCCTACAGCAAAGACCTTAAGCACACTTACAACTGCAGGCATGCTGCGACGATGATGCTGAAACAAATAAACAAAATAAATATAGGTTAGGAACACAAGAAAAAATTATCAATTAAATACAACATCTATCTAATAATATCAGATAAAATAAGATTGCATTACTTTTAACAACAATTATACATCTGGTTCTTTTCCTGCCACAACAGAATAACTTATTACAACAGACGATGTCAGCTATAAAACAAGAAATGTAATATGTCACCAACCAGTTATAAATTTCAAGTTACACAAAAGTATCAAGATGGAAATGGTTTCTCCATTATTCAAACATAAAACAAAAGTACTCTTTCACTGAATATGAGATACTAAGGTAGCAGAAATTGCATTTTCAAAGCTATAAATAAAAGGTCAAGAATTCACAGATTCAATTATATTTTTTCAAGTCCGTCACTCACCCTTCTTTCTTCAGAATTGAGAATATCTGCTTCACTTATTGATGAGGAGAGACTTATGGTATCATCTTGACTGATGTGGCGTCTGTTTCTGTACAACTGTTGAGCTTCAACACTTCGCTGCCTCTGCATCTCCTGAGCAGATGGGCTTGTTGTTGTGCTATACAAAGTTAAATTTCATGAAGAAGGTTTGCATTGGAAGTTTTTCCATAGAAAACAAATGCAGTTTATTACAATACTATAAATTAGCCAGAATTATTAAATCATACCATAGACGAATAAGTAAAAATTAGGATTTTTAACATAGTCATCTTGATATTTCAGAATAGCAACTAAAGGCATATTTGTTATATCCCTCAAAAACGATATTTCAAGATATTTTCAACCAAAAATGTCTTTCATTGGCTAAAATAATCCTACTCATTCTATCTTGATTTATCCTAAGAAAAAATCTCAAACTTTTCCCTCAGAAAATCTAAGGGAACTTACATCATGATCAAAATCAAGGGATAACTTCCATACTCTATCAAATCTGTCATGGTTCAAAGGGTTACATCTGACATAAAAGTATGTCTTCCAATGAACACATTGAAAACAGCAGATCATAAGAAAAAACTTTGCAATCAAATCCTACCTGGTTGGTCTATCCCACTGCGTGGTTCGTGTGAGATGATTAACATAATACAACCTTCCATTAGCATCGCTTCTCTCTTCCCAATCTGAAGGTAATGATGAAGCTCTGAAATACAATAAAACTTTTGCCATGAGAAAAAATTAATCGTACATTTAAATGCTAACCTAGCAAAATGAGTTAAAATCTATGTTATTGACATGGCATTAGTGCATTTTTTAACTCTTTATCTCTGGTCGGCCGCAGTCAGTAGTCGACACACCTGCTCAAAATGCCAAGAGACTGCTGTCAATCCATTTAAAACCTGATAAAACACGAAGGCGAGTAACTACAATGACCCTATGACTAAAATATTATAAATAGAACACCAATTCATGCCTGGAGGGGTCTATTTATTGTCATTGTATGACTTGGATTGCATTTAGAGCGGTTCATTCAGTTGTGTGAAAGTGAATGTGAGAAGTTTTTACTACTATTTGAGGACCAAGGAGGGAGATGTAAATATGAAGATAACTCAAAAACTAATTGGAATTTTTTTTAATGAAATTTGAAAAGAACATTGGAAGTTGGCTTTCCTAGATAAAAAAAAGCCTTAGATTACTGGTAGAATGAAGATGGATATTTTTAATCCGTGCATGAGTCAAAATAGTTTAACTTTTTTGTAACGCAAATTTTTTGTACCTCTCATTTTCTTTAGACACATATATTTCTCTTGTCTCTTTTCATCCACAAACTTGTTATGTGCTTATTCTCCAATCAATTCCCTTTAAAATGATGTATGAGTTATCTCTGTAGCTCAATTAGTATCTAACTTATAATCGGTTTTCTGAACTGGGGGTGGTGCCATTTTGGGAGTCTAAAAATAAATTCCATCCAAACGTAGAAAAAAATCCGGAGATAAAGAGTTAAAGCATAAAAGCAATCATAACAGGTAAAGAATGAAAGCAGAAAAGAAGAAAAGAAAAGAGACATTTTAAATTACTTACTCAGTTGGCCTTTCCCACTGAGTTGTTCGGATCATGTGGTTAACATAGTACACTTGACCTGATGGATCAGTTTGTTGCTCCCAACCAGATGGTAACGTTTGGGCATTCAATTGCCTAGCAACTCTGTCAGCGTCATTTAATGCCTCATTACTAGTGGGACCTGACGCACCGATATCAGATGGCCCTCTGTCCTGGAGATCTACAATTTCCCATCCAGGCTAAAATTTTTATGAACATACAAACAGACAAAAATGTATGAGAATAATACGAACAAACATACATATTCAACTTTCTTTTTTCATCTCTTTAAATATATTAGAAAGTAGTCTTAGAAATTAAGATTGCTCTAGGAAAATTCTATCATGAAAAATATAATGTATCTTCATGCCACTTGACACTCAATTTCCAATCTCAAAAGCATCCATAAAAATTCAAACCCTCATATGAACAGTCCTTTATTTTATCAATAAACAGTGTCTTGTCAAGGGAGAACAAAGATGACAACTTCTTACTTCATTTTGAGTTTCCCCTGATGCCTCGTCATCTCCCCCTTCCTCATCATTTTCCGATTCAAGGTAGGCAATGTATAATACTAGATGGCCTCGAACTCGAGATCTTGAGCTGTGGAAGAACATAAATCAAGTGTAATAACATTGATAATATTCAAACATTTAAAAATTTGAAATTAATATACCCAATTCCATATTTTTATCTTAAGGTTGCACGCTCTCCGAAGACAAAGAACAAATCATTAATTGTTTTGAATTTTCCTGAGTATAAAATATCCAGTTAATCTTTAGCTATTAAGGTGACCTCATGCTTCATAAATTGGTTCCAAGAAATCGACAAAATCCTAACATATCGACTGTCATACCAGTTTTGACCCATACCAACTTGAAATGTCAACTCAATTAGCAGTAAATAATAAGATTATACATGAAGTTAAAAAATGCCTTTTTGAAGTCTTGGGCATAACTTACTATGAAAAAGAAAGGGCTTTAATTTATAGAAGTAACAGAATGTCTATAGTAGATAAGAGACCAGTGGCAAAAAATTGTAACTAACAACTAAATCTTACACACAAAGGCAAAATAAAGAAAGAAAGAGCATGAAATCTTTAAACTGAATGACTTTTCTGAATGTATATTTGGTTCAGGGTAAGGGTTGAGAAAGTTAATAACAACACACTGACAACGTTTGTAAAAAGGTATACCAAAGATTGTACATCCTCAGAAAACTTAGATCATTTGACGTCAG
>JAUEKZ010257686.1:0-33659 GCA_031471865.1 Melibe leonina
TGCAAAAACATGGGGGATGACCATAAGTCTGTTAGGACAACAGGCAGGACCAAGACTGAGCTAACAGATACAAAACATCTGTGTGTGTAAGGTTGCTAGGGAGCACTGGAAAAAGTAAGATGACAGGTAAAGCAAAGGAGAAAATACAGAAGAAGCGACCACCAGAGGCGCCCGCAAAAATGTCTTTTATTTTTTATCAAAGATCAGCAACAAACACATCGTAAGTGCAAGTTGCTTGAGATCCTGATAAAAATCTTTACGAGCTCCTATTGCTTACATGACAGCATGGGTTTGCAGGAGCGAGTAGATTAAATTAAAATAACAATCAGGAAAATATGAATAAAAATGGCTATGACTATGAGTAAATGAGGGAAGTACACACTCTTGCATGTATATACATGTATCTCCCTACCTCATGGACCCTTAGTCCCAAACCCAATGTCTCAATCTGGTCTTTCATTCTAAACCCAATTTCTCAAACTGATCCTCTGTCGCAAACCCACAATGTTTCAAACTGACCCTTTGTCCCAAAGCCAATGTTTCAAACTGAATCCGTCTTTCTTGGTTAAAAATATTCTCCCTTTCTTCATAGATCATTCATCCCAATCTCTCTGTCACAGAAAAATACATGGAATATGCTTTAGACTGTGATTATGTAGCCAATCCCCCACCATCCCCTATAAATATAATAAATCTACCATATTTTACAATGTGCATATATGTATCCATAATTAAAAAAAACAAAAAAAACGTCCCTGCAAAAAAAAATAACAGTATAATCATTCGGCTATTGCTTTGCATCAAATACCCTACCTTCAACTTAGTGTGAACCTGGTAAAAGTAAAAGTCTAAGAAATTCCTCATGCCAAGCTTTAAAAACCTTTGAACTTAATGAAACTGGATAAAATCAAAATCTATGACAACTTCCTTTTAAGACAATTATGTATTGACATTTCTTTAGCATCTGAATCTGACTCAGATACAGTGGAACCCCTGGATAGCGATCACCCCTCAATAAGACCTACTGACCTCCGGTCCCGATTTTTGTGTTATATATTATTAGTAACCAAAACCCCTGAATAGCGACACACATTTAATATTTAAGTAAAATCCCTGTTCAATAACATACATAGATAGAGCCATAATCACTGTCACTTCATAACCAGATCTGGCCAAATATTTCGTTTCCGCCCAGCGTCATCTTGGATTAGATCAAAGCCAATAAAAACGCTTCTTTTCTGAACAATGAGATGTGTTGACTCATCCCTCCCCTCTTCGGACTTCCCCACCACCACCACTTCTGCCGAGGCTCTTTGCTGTCTTGTTATTGAAAGGGAAAGAGTAAGAAGAGTGTGTGCTTCTTTGTGATGTAGACTGATGTAGATCAAATGACTTTGACATGGCTGGTAGACGGGCATCAGAGCTGTAAATGACCCTTCAGAAAATTCCCTGTGATTTATCTTAAAAAGATAACACTAGATTTCCTAATTCCTATGCTAACAATATCAAGGGATCTAGGTCTATGTGATGATAAGAAGATATCAATCAATTGCTGTACTGTTAATATCGTAGCTTTGTCAACAAAAATGTGGGCTGAATTCATTGCTCATTTTTAATTTCAAATTTATTCAAAACCCTACTCACAACCCATATCACTTAGTTGGAATCACATTAGACGATGATAGAGATACTCTCTTCAACAAGCATGGTCTTGATCTTATCACGTTTCCTTCCTTCTTCTAGATAGACGGACTACTTTGTTTGCGGATCAAATTCTTGGTTGGCCAGTGCTTTTGGGTATTAAATCTCTAAAATTTTCGTAAATATTATAAATCACATTTATAATACAGTAATGAAAACCCCAAGCTAAAAGTAAAAAGAAACCACCAAAAAAAAAAGGAATAGGATAGGGCAATACCACTATCTATGGTACAACAATGTATGTACAGTGTATAAACAAGCGTAGCAGACATGACAGGTCAACAATGCAATGCCTTTGTTGATTAAAAATCAAAACATCCGGCTCAGTCACGTTGAATGTTCACATTTTTGTTTTCACCAATAATCTCTTGCATAAATCAATAAGAGCTTTGTGGAATTTGAATTCTAAAATGTAGCTGAGTCGATTTCCGTCGGGTCAAAACAGTAAAAGTAAAAGGAATATCGTGTGGCAAAGATTTTGGACTTGATGGAGGAGTGTGAGGTAAGCCTTTGAGAAGACGGTTTGGGTGTGTGTTTGGTTTGTTAATCTGCCAGGTGTGTGTAGGGAGAATGAGAAATAGAGAGCGAACAGAAAGATGGTGCTTGAGTGATGCATGGACAGTCAATTTACCTCAGCGGTTGAAAAAACAACTAGTCTAATCCCTTGACAGCTAATTTCTTCTCTCAGTAAATTGCCGGTTTACCATCAATTGACGGACAGTTTACAAGTCTAAAATAATGACACGATTTCTGGTCCCAGGTGATGTCGCTATCCAGGGGTTCCACTGCATGATAAAATAACATGTTTTTTTATGAGTTGTAATAAGGCTCGAGAAGGGTAAATAAATATCATGAATAAATAAACAAATAAATACACATCACAACAGATAATCCCAAAACACTTAGTCCGAGACTAACGTTAATCCAAAATGATTTAATTTCCCCAAATTTTTTCTCTAAAATATATAGAGTTTAATCCAAAATTTCACTATGGTTTAATCCGAAAACAACCCTTAATCACTTAATCCGAAAGAATTTTAAATCCCCCACCGAAGTATTTTTTTTCATATTAACCGAAGTATTTTTTCAGATTAACGCGACTTAGACCATCAGGCACTGGCCACGAAAGTTAAGCACACTCAAAAAATCAAGCATTAGTAAGAGACCCTTGTACAGCCAGCCCCAGTTGTTACCTATGACTATGACAACCAATGAGGTGCCCTTGTATCCCCTTCTCTCAACCCCCTCCCCCATTTCCCTCGTTCATTTAGTGTACTGTCTTGCATTGAGAGAGAGAGAGAGAGTGGGTGTGTATGTGTGTGTTTAATTGTGACCTATCCTGACTTAAATCAAAGGATTTTTTGACAGGTCAGGACGGGAGATGAGTTGAGTCTGTTAAGGGTAGGTAGGCCATGTGCGTGTTTGCTTTCGTGTGTGATGGTGTTCAGTAGAGATCAACCCCACTGGCCAGTGCCGCTGGTTCAGTGGGTAGGGTAGAGCGTTAGTAGAGTAGTTCGGATCCCCACAGTTTAAGGAGAAGGGGGTGTATACAGCGCTACGGTTGTATGCGAGTGCTCATAATTATGCAAATGATCTCAACACCGTTGACACATTAGAGATAGTGTTTGCTTTGGTATTGGGAGGGGGACGGACTTCAAATCCAAGCTTACTAAAACATTAAAATCGGCACTTAATACATTGCTGTAGCGCTGCTGTCCTTTACGCCGCCCATTGGCTATGATTAAGACTGGCCAGGTGTAGAACCATATTTACCAGTCAGAATAAATGAGATCGTCACTGATATTATGGCTCTAGTTAAAAGAGACGTTAAGATTGGAACTTGAAAGCTGTAATCTTAATAATCTCACCATATTCTTCTGTCCGAAATCAGTGTGGTTTCTAACCTTTTTTTGTTCTGCTACATATAACAAACGTCATATTAGACACACACACACACAGAAATGATGAAACAAACGATAATCCTAAAAACGGTTATTCCGAAATAATTTAGGAATCCCAGAGCATTTTAGACTATCCGTTGTGACGTGTAGAAGAATACAACATAAAAAACTACAACAATTTCAGCACAAAATATTAGACGATGAATCTGCAATCAATCAATTAATAATGTTAATGGAGAGTTGTAGGGCGCTTGTAACTGCTAATGTCATATAAACGCCCAGGAGTAAGTAATATGATAAATGATAGGCTAGTTAAAAGAATGTTTATTGAGAGTTTTAGGGCGCTTGCAACTGCTATGGTCATATAGAATCAATAATCAATTTATAATGTGACAAGTAAAAGACTTCAATGTAAAATTTCAAGGCAAACAAAATTAAATGCAGACGAAAGGGAACTTGAAACAGGATGACATGTAACGAGAGATAATGCTGCCAAAATATGGTTTGTGAAAGAAAATGTAACCCATTGAATTGAATTTCAATACACAATGCAAAACAAAACAATAAAGAAAAGAGAAATGAAAATAAAAAGAAAACAAAAAACCTTGAAAATTTGTTTGTTTGTTTATTGAGAGTTTAGGGGCACTTTCAACTGCTAAGGTCATATTAGCGCCAATGGGTAAGTAAGATGATAGGTTAGTTGAAAGAACCGCCAGACTTTGACCTTGCCAGCTGTAGTAAGGAACCACAATGAAAAACATGGGGGATGACGACAACAGGCAGGATCAAGACTGTATGTGTATACTTGTTAAGAAAGCACAAGAGAGAGTGGTGGAAAAAATAGGATGAGAAAAGTAACCAAAAGAGAAGAAACAAAAATAGTGCCCACAAACCTTGCTAAACTGATATTAATAGGAAATGAAAATGGTGCCGGAAATAGGAAAGCCAATACAAAAAAAAAGTATGTAAGATATTGGAAAACAGGACTTGAAAATCATATAACCACAGCAGCAGCATCATTTGAAAGAGCAAACAATTTATCTTTCTGGTGTACACAGAGTTGTATGATCATGGTTTTAGTCAATTCATAGGCACATAGTCTAGTTTAAAATAGGGTTGAAAAAAAAAATACAGAAGAAAATCCCAAACCAGTTATGGATTATGAATAATTGCAAATTAGTTAAATAGAAATGCATTTTTACCAAGATCTTTCCTCATTTACTCTTGCTCTTTATCCATTCAATTTTTTAAACTTCAGCTTTCTTTCACAACTAAATGGACATAAATCACAAGATTCTATTACTCCGTCACACATCTTCAGCACATCATAAAATTGGATGACAGAAAGCAATGCTTCCATCCACTCCCCCTGCTGCAAGTAAACAATGTACCGGGGAGAAAGTACTTGTTAAAATATTACTTTTAAGTAAAGCACAATTAGACACCTCAACTAAGGGACGAGGAGATGTTGGCACATCGTCACAAAGTTCTCTACACATCTTATCAAAAGCAAGAAGTCTCACATGATTTCCAAAGGGTGAAGCAATCACTTTTCCATCAAAGCTGAAACTCTGTTCTTTGATAAAACCGCGACCAACATTTGGCTCCTCTGCAAAGTAAAGTAAACGTGGTTTGACATTACGAATTCTTAAATGCTCAGTTCGAACAGATCTACTACAAGTTCCTTGTTGCTGACTTGCTGAGTTGTGGACAATTGCCATTCGCCGTTTACGCCATCGAGAGGATAAGGGCATAGTCACAGTGGGAAAATCCAGGCTTTCATCACTGGCAGCGGGGGTGGTGGGGGAGGGTGGGTTGTCGATCGGCAAAGAAGGAAGAGGATTATTCATATTAACAGAAGCTTTGCTGGAAGCAACAGAGGAATGTATGTTGCCTTCAGATTCAGATCCTTGCCTTGACATATTGGTGTTATGTGGTCTTTCATTTGCTGATAACTGGACAGCAGTTTCCCTTTCATCTTCAGAAACATCTTCTTCGTCATCACTGCTACTGCTTTCAAAGTTTGTAAATGGGGTGGTAGAGGAAAAGGTCTCCTGCAAAATCCACATAGGTGAGAACTTTTCCAGATTTTTTCTGCGATTACCAGTAGAATGTCTCTGTTGTTTGCTGTCTGTGGTAAGAGGTGGTCTGTCACTGTGCTCTGGTTGCTGATCCTTATCTAGAAGTCTGAGGTCTGCTTTAGAGCTTTGAGGGTGAGATTGGATGTCATGGACACAGGTCCACTGCAGGGAGGGAAGGGGAGAGAGAGAGATGAAGAGAGTATTTATTTCATGTAAACAAAACATCCTTTATTTTTACATCAACAAATTTCAGTTTCTCATTACCCATTGGTTTTGACTATTTTCATGTTAGTTCTAAGGTAAGCCTAGTTCAGTAGTCCTTTTAACCAGTGATGGAAATCAAACACCTGGAAAAAAGAGCCCTAAGAACTAAATATTGGAACAATTACTGAACTAACTTCTCACCAACAGAACAGCACATGAAAAACATAACCATGTCAAAATCTAGAAGTGCATATGTCCATACATACTCGAAAAGCTTTTACATCGAAATTCAATCTTTATAACTAACATTTCATACTAAACAGTCTTTTGAATAAATGGGGGAAAAAAAAGGTTGGATTACAGTCACAACAGAGATTCATACATTAACAAGTCTTGAATCAAACATCTTGACCACTGAGCCAAGTCTCCTTTACCTTTTGACTCTAATTACTGATGGATCTAGTAATTTAACCTCTACAAAATATTGCCCAGGAATTATAACCAAATATGAATTAGGGTTCATCACATGATATAACTGACTTCCGTTTCTTCATCAAGAGTTGTGTTCCTGGACACCACACACCAGTCGTAAGGATGGATCTAAATTTTGTGGGAGAAACAAAAACAAACCCCAAAATGTAAACAAAACAAAGCATAAAAACTTTAGACAAGAAACACTAAGTAAAGAGATAAAATGTTCAACACCTTTTAAGAAATCTTAAAAAGATAGAGAGGGAACTGCTTTGACTAAGAAAGAGCTCCATTTCAATTGTCTTACTTAATAGTAAAAAAATGGAAAATATCATCAATCATCTTATATAAAAAATAGATAATTTTAGTACAACATTCAAACAGACTGTCACTTAGATTTTGAATTTGATCTTACAGATGAAAGGTAAGGCATGGTGCATAATTATCTTTATTCTCATAAAGTAAGCGAGAAAAATAAGAAGACAAACCTGCATGGTGGCAATAGATTCTGCATTGTCAGAGTCAGGAAAGTCACACATAAATTCTACACGGTTCCTTCTGCGTGTAAACATGTAATTGTACTGCAACGCATGGTGCAGAGGTGTATTCATCAGCTGCATAAGGCGGTAAAGATGCGGCTTGAATCTTTAAAGAAACAAACAAACAAAAAACCAATTAAGTTACATAGACTAGTCTTAAGACATTTCAGATTCCATGATAACTAATATTATTTCATCAAGAGATAAGAAAATTTGAACAGGATTAGTCCTATGACTAACCATTTGGTCTGGAAGTGTATTTGAGCTAAAATTTAAAAAACACGCCAAAGTTAAGCATTAAAGCAAAATTCAGCGTTGTACACATAGCATGCAGTTCACGATTTATCAACTTTTGTTTGTTTCTGAGTTCTGTGTAATCTGGTGTCTGACAGTGAAGCAGTAAAGAAAAATTATCTGCAAAATTAACTCCGTACGGTAAAAATTAAGTAAAAGGAGAGCTTTATTTACAGAGAAACAACATTACCAAGTGTATTGGGGGTATTAGAAGAGACATTGACCTGAAAATCTCATATCTGCACTCAAGCCATAACAGTAGACAAGCGAAAGGTCTGAAAAATTGCACATGTCTGACTACAGTAGTAGTAGTAGTCTATGGGTTAAATTCATTATTCAATAAGAAGTTCTTGCCCCAAAAAGCATTATATATAATGATTATCTGCCCATACCCTGACAAATCTTCCTTCAGATGCTCAAGATCCAGATCATGGATGAGTAGAAAATATCCACCTAAAGTGGATACAATCAGCTTGCTCTCATCATTAGTCATTTTTGTCCTTAAAGCTCCGTTGATATAAAACACAGGATCCACCACTTCTTCATCTGAAAAACTGCAAAAATATGCACACAAAATATATCATATGCTTTGTGATATATACACAAAATAGTTGATCCTTTCTTCAACTGAAGAAACTAATAGAATGAACTAGAAAAGAAAGCAAGGAAAAGACAGATTTACATAAAAGCTGATGGAACTTCCCTGTTAAATATGTATTGTTCAAGGGAAAGTGGAAAGACAAATGGTAACTGCTCCAAAGCCAGGGACATTTAGCAGGTGTTGTTTATAGCAATTGCTAAACATTGTTTTAAGGCATGGCTTAACTCAAAATGTATTTACCTGTGCAATAATGGAAATGCACTTTACAAGTATTAATGGAATTCAGGTAAAGTAACCTTTCTTTAAGTAAAATCCTGCTAGTTACATCAATCTTTATTTCAACCTTTTTTTTACAGCCTGTTTTTTATCATATCTCAGAAAATGTACAATGTTCTAAACTTCGAGAACAAGTGAGAAATTGTTACAGGATTTTTACTGCAAGGTCATCAGAACATATTTTTCATCCATGGGTTTCGACCCTTGAAAGTTGATAAAGTCAAACTTGCTTGAAGTTGAAGTCAACAATTTCTGTTGGTCCTGAGGTATTGACTTTATTCTGATTCCATTGTATTATCAATATTATTACGTTTGTGAAAACATTTACAATGAGACAGTTATTTTATTTATAGGCTTACTTATTGATATCCCAGGTAAAAATATTTCCATCAAAACCTGAGGTGACAAGTTTGCCACAGGATGAGGCATACTCAATGTTCTTAACCCAGCTTGAATGACCTCTCAAAATCTTCAGCTCATTTGTTAGAAACCTGCTGTCCCAAAGCCTGACTGTATTGTCGTCAGAGCAAGTTGCAAATATCCGGTTATCCAAAAATCTGAAAAGGATTTTTACCAAATCATACAACTAATACAACTGATTTACCAAATCATAAGACTTAAGGATAGCATCACACAAAGACATGTGTAAACACAAAATTACTCAGAAAATATTTAATAGGTAGGAAAGGTTGAAGACAACAGGATTTAAAAACATACAGAATGTGTTGTGTGACTCCAATGAAGAGTGGAGGCAATGTGTCTTTAGGTATTCTTTATTAACTGTCCAAACAAACATCCTGTTACCAAGGTGGCCATCATTCCACAACACGGAAATTACAGTGCTTCGTGGTGCATATCATTGAACCATGTAACAGAATGGAGAATGCATTTAGACTACTTTACTTCTTCACCACTACCACGAATTTAATTTTTCCCCATTTACAACGACATCAAATTATTTTTTCTGATCCTGTCTGTCTGTGACATAGCCAAAAAATGAATATGGCAAGTAACTCAAACCACAACATTGATTTTTATCAGCTAAATAAAATTTACCTAACACAGTTAACACAATCTTCATGTGTTTTGAATCTCCTTGTGATGAGTTTGGCATTCAATGGGTCATATAGCATCATACATCTGTGCTCACACGCAGCAGTGAGGATTTTCCTATGATTCAAATAATGAATGTAATGATTGGGGGGGAGGGGGGAAATTATGTTCTAAACAACACATTGTAAATAACAAAAAAAAGCATAATGTCAACTATTGCATTGCATGACTAGTTTCTAAATTTTTTAAAATAAAAACAAAATGATTATAGTAGAACTTGAAAATAACGAGTTTTAAGAATCTAATCCTCATTATTCACTATTCTGTGTTCTCACTATTCCCAAGGTGCCTAAAATTATTATAAAAGATGACTTAGTAAAGCTTATCATGAAAAACCTGGAAGTAAATTGTAGACATTTTCATTTAGCTACAGTAGCCCTTTCAAATTCTTGGATTGATAAAGTTTATCTTAATACAAAAGAAATAAATCATCAGTTAATGCTAGGCTAACTAGAATATTGACGATGAGCACTCAACGGAAACAATCAGTCCTAAAACGAAAAGAGGGAAACTTTAGAGAATAGACCTCTGTGTGCATGTGTGTTCCTGTTTGATATATGCAAGTGCGATACTGAGGGGATGTAAAATTAATCAAAGTACTATTCAGAGACCATAGACTAATTTATTAAAACGCATTGACTATGGTCAGTAAGCTCTGGATTCTGCACCATATTACACTGTGTGTAAGTATATCCCCTTGTCCCACCCCTCCCAAAGCCACTCCCCTCTTTCGCTAAGTGATGCAGCTAAGCGAGGCCTGTAGACTTTGCATGGCACCAAAAGGCATGAATTGACTACCCCCACCTCATCTGCTTTGACTTTGATAGTCTATCAATGAAAGAGAAGAGAAAAGAGGCAAATTGAAGGGAGTAAATTACTTGCTATTTCTGAGTTGTGCTCTTTTTTATACTCACTAGTTGCATGCTAATAATATGAGAAAAAATGGGGATGTACATACATTTTCTATTTCCCAGAGCAAGACTTTCATGTTCTACTGTACATGTATGCACATAGAATAAAAATACCAGTAGGAAGATATGAGGTACAAATTAGATTTGATTTACTTTAAAAAAACAAAAAAAACTGTCAACATTCAGTTCATTTTCACACATTGGTGGCATGCCCAACTCTGTGGTCCCTTACCCATCTGGGGAAAATCCAAATCCAAACACAGCACCCCAATCATGGCCTTCATAGGGAGTTGTGACTGTGGTAGATAAGGTTTGAAATGACGAATAGAGAGAGGAGAGACACCAATCCTTTGTTCCAACTGCATGTCTCCTTCCAATCTCTCTACTGAAAGTGTAGTCAAGGGAAGAACTGACACTCTGGTAAGCCATTGGAGTCTTTTATGGAAATGTCTGATAGGACACAAAAGTATTAAATTTTTTATCAAAAACGTCAAATGGGTTCTAATAAACTAGATAGAAATTTTGAAAATATGTCCCTGTTTGTGTCAAATGGAGAGTTCATTAACACATTGTTCCTATTATTTCCAGATTAATTTGTTTGTTGAAAGTTTTGTTTGTTTGTTTGTTGAGAGTTTTAGGGCACTTGCAACTGCTATGGTCATATAAGCGCCCAGGGGTAAGTAAGTTATAGGCTAGTTAAAAGAATAGCCAGACTTTGACCCCGCCAGGGACGTTTCACAGAGAGATGATTTACAGGAGAAAAAAAAAAATCATCTCTTACAATCACAAAGCAGGACACACAAACAGACAAAGGCCATCGCCCAAATCATGCACCATTTTGGTCAGGAGAGACCCAGGATATTCTACTGCTCTTTGTGTACAAAAGTACTCAGTCCTCCTAGATAGCAATGACCCTGTAGTTAGGTACCATAGTGCAAAAAACATGGGGGATGACCCTGTTAGGACAACAGGTGGGACCAAGACTGAGGTAACAAACAGATACAACAGATATGTGTGAAGCTTGCTAGGGAGCACTGGAAAAAGTAAGATGACAGGTAAAGCAAAAGAGAAGAAACAGAAGAAGCTACCACCAGAGGCGCCCGCAAAAATGTCTTTTATCAAAGATCAGCAACAAACACATCGTAAGTGCAAGTTGCTTGAGATCTTGATAAAAATCTTCAAGTAGCTCCTACTGCTTACATGACATCCAACAATGACAGCATGGGTTCACAGGAGCGATTTCCAGATTAAGCTCAGTTGATTGTTTTGTTTCAAATAAGACCAAGTGCACTTAAAATATGTGGCCATCCTACCATGCAATGAGATCTAAAAAATTTCTCACATGACCTTTACTGTAAATTCACCCATTTTTATATTTTTATTTTCACGATTGTTCCTCAAACATACATCTCCAAGCAAGGACAATAAATATGTATTTGACAGTAAAATTGTGAAGGACACTAAACTAAAAGGGGTCTTTGCTGTAGTTATTCTCACTCAGTTTAGAATATCTTATCTTACTATGAGAATAAGAATTTTCTTATTCTCACTCACACTGGCACAATTCCATAAAAATTTCTTATTTCCAGTGCCAAATATACTTTTTCTGACTGATCGCCAACTTTCAACGCCATTGATCTGGAAATAGAGCCACGCATGCCCTGATTCCATTTTTCACTACTATTATCAATACATCATTGTCTACTGGTATTGTGCCGGCATGTTATAAACATGCTGTTGTAAAACGACTTCTAAAAAAAGCTGGGTTAGACGAGAAAAACTTTAAGAATTTGAACTTTTTGTCGAAGGTACTTGAGAAAGTTGTTTTTAGCCAGCTTCTTGAGCACTTAGAAAGAAATAACTTGAATGAAATGTTTCAGTCTGTTTATAAACCAATGCAAAGCACTGAAACTGCACTCCTGAAGGTAACATCTGACATTCTTGAAATTATGGACCCAAAAAATATTTATATTTTCACCCATCTTGACCTCTCGGCTGCTTTCGATACAATTGACCATGATACTCTTATCAAAAGACTAAATTGTACCTTCAGTATTACAGGGATAGCCCTGAACTGGTTTGAGTCATATTTAAAAGGAAGACACCAACAAATTCAAATTGGTCATGGAAACTCTGAAAATGTACCTCTCACTTTTGGTGTTCCCCAGGGCTCTGTGCTGGGACCAATACTTTTTACTCTGTACACTCAACCTCTCTCTAATATTATAAAGTTTAAATCTAACATGTCATAAAATTTCTATGCTAATGATACTCAACTTTCTTCAGAGCTTTAAAAATAATTCAGAGTATGCATTAAACTTTACCCTGTGTCAATATTTCCTGAATAAGATAGAGCGACTCCGTTAAAAAAATAAACTAAAAAAAGTAAAAGTAAACAAACTAACGAATTTGAAGCCTGGCCGTCACAGTCACAGAGCCAATACCTAGCCACAAGGAGGAATATTAAAAAACGTTATGAAACAGTATGGCGAGTTGCAGATAACGTCCCCAGATACGTGCTTGTAGCCTGTGGGTCTAGCAGCACAAGTGTTTGTGTAGCCACTTTGTTTATTTTTATCGTTTTAATTTTTTTCTACAGATGAACCTGGGTGGTTTTTAAAGAGAAAAACTTGGAAGATATCAGAACCCTTGTCTCATTTTCTTCTTGTACTTTGTACAGCCCCACAACATTGTTGAATTCATAAAAAAGTGTTCTTCCTGTATGGTCGCGAACAGACTGCCACTTCGTAAAACATAAAGATGTCACCTGCCATGGCACGAATCAGACGGTCTAAAGGCCTACCATGAAACCAATCAGAATCGAGGACGCTGCTGTAAAAATAGCAACAAAACCCGTAAATATATAGTTCAACCACTGTGATACGACTGGGCCTAAAAGTCACGGCAAGCTTGGTGGACAGCTTGACTTATTTTATCAGATTTTCTTGATATCTGAGATATTTTCATGAATAGGCTGCCTCAAAATGCAAGTCAATACAGACCTACAGGCCTTTAAGTAGAGAAAAAATAGCATAAGTGCCAAAAGTAGCTTTGTTCCTACTAGTTAAAACTAACCATTGCAAGATTCCCTCAGGGAGACGTTCCTTGGGCTTCGAAAATCCTTTGATTCTTTTTTAAGTGTATATTTAGGAACACACAGATTATTAAACCTAGATATATAATCCTAAATTAAAGGACACAAATGGGTGATGGAATGTTTTGTTCAGTTCTCAGAAGACAACCAAGATGTTGATTTTCTTCGATTGTTTATGGAGGGATTCCCTGTCCTGTCACTGTCAGACAAAGCGGCTGATGGCAGTAAAAGCAGTTTTTATTTGTTGCCAAGAAAGATAACTCCTGTCGCAAAAAACCCATTGCCCTACATCTACAGTAGATAAAGCCGCGAAGATTACATGCTTTCTTTAACTCTAATAATAATCTCTAGGATTTTCCTCTATGATGGAAGGAGCTTTGTGTTCACCTAGTGTCTAGTCTAGAGATGTTTCATTTCGTTGAAGAGGAATCAATCCTTAATTGTGTCTGATCTTAGTCTAGATAGAAGAGAGGGTCTATCACAATGGCAACAACAACGCAAGAGGATGACTTCCCGGTTATCAAACGACTGGATGAAGTGGTGGTTAATAGAATTGCTGCAGGCGAAGTTATTCAAAGACCATCAAATGCATTGAAAGAAATGATAGAAAATAGGTATGTAGTTTTGGAAGAGACCACAAGCATGTTTACTAGTCTATATTACATCTAGTAGACCCCCGTGTACGCAGGTTTTTTTTTTCAGATCCACCCACTTGCACCCATTAGATAGTCTACTCCAAATCTAGATAATTGACACCAAATCCAGGTCAATAGTGTCTTCTTTCTTATTTATTAAGATATTTAAAACGTAGGTGTTAAACTGGAGTACAGAGTTGTGATTTTTTCTTTTTCAGTCTTGATGCAGGTTCAACAAATATCCAAGTTACTGTCAAACAAGGTGGATTAAAAATGATGCAAATTCAAGACAATGGCTGTGGGGTTCGAGTGAGTGTGGTTTTATGTAATTGTATATTAGCGCTAAGTTTGTAAAGACGCATATCTAGGTTAGACTGCTTCAAATGGATATTACCAAACTTTTTATATGTTCCCAAATTAAAGGTCTTTGTTAGGGAGTGTAAAGTGATTTTCATCTTCTGTTTCATTAAATATGTTGCAATAGGGTTGACTTAATTCAAGCCACTTTTCATGTTTACCTTATGAGTGTTGCTGTCGCTTGATGCAGATGAAATATGCTGCTTGACCCTTAACTTTAACTTTCTAAGTTCTAAGACAGCTATCTAATGGAGTAACACACTTTTAGTTATTGATGGACAGTCATTTGTCGGTTTCACACTAGAGAAACCGGAAAAGGCTCTGACTCGGCTCCATGGGCCAATCAACAGGGCTCACTTTTTAATTATATGAGAACTAGTCCATGTCATCTGCCATTTCGCATAACAAAAAAACCAACAAACTTTTACCCTTGCACTATCGAGCGCTGTAAAAAGAATTAATAAAAGAGTCGCTGAAATACTTGTTTTCGTGTAAGCAAAGCAAGTTTTACCCTTTCACTACCTCCACAGTTGTGGCGGCCAAGCGTTTGTAGCGACGTCGCCTTTTTATCCTTCTTCCTATCATTGCGAAACAGAATTCATTGAGTGTCATCCCCGTTCAGAATGGTTACAGTAAAATATTCTTTTTCCTTCCTCATCTGAAATAGTATTTGCACTTGAATATGTTGTCAAAATCACCAGAAACTTTATTTATTCTATTTACAAATTCATTTTTTTGTACGAATTTTTGCTTGTAGATAAGTCCCATTTCCATGTTCCTCCTCCACATTTGAATAAACAAACTGTTTGAATTAATGTATATATGGTTGGGAATCTGTTTCAAGTATGCTGCGTGTTTGACATATGTTTGCTTGTCCTTGAATGTTAGTGATGTCACCGTTTCCGACAAAATGAAGCCAGTCATGACATCCGTCATCCCCATGCATTTGTATATAAATGGTTGAACAAAGTTGTTTCACTCGAGGCCATAAATTAGCAATAGGTTTGCCCATTATAATACCTCTCTGCTTTCCTTCCCTGTTAGATCAAATTCAAGACCTGACTTTCACATTGAGAATCATTGATAAATCAGAAATCTGACAGATTTGTAATCGCGGAGAACATTTGTCTCAAAAATGTTAAGATGAATAAGTTATTTGTCGTTATTTTCACATGACAGGTGTATGTTTTAATTGTAATGAAATATTTGGTCAAATTGTTTGGTGTCACAGGAATGTTATGGGATTGGATGCGATCTTTTCTGAAGCAGGACATAAATAGTGATCGTCGATGGAGAGCAGTCTGAGGACATTTAAGTAGAATCGGGCGGAAATTTAGATATATAACTAAATATCCAGTTGTTTCTTTGTACCTAGAAAACTTGATGATGCTTTAGAAGTGGATTTAGAATTATTGCTTTGGCGAACTGGCTGTGCCCTCAACTTAGTTCCTTGTTGATTTACTGCTCCGTTTGCTCCTTGCGACAAGCGTAATTACTTTTACGGGCCGACCTGGGGAGAATATGTCCTGTGTTGTTGTTATGGTGTATCCTCTCTCTCTCCCTCCCTCCCACTCACTAGCCTTCTAGCATTCTCGTCTACCTTCCATTGACTATTAACCCCTGACCCCTATCACACAGGGGGAGGGGGGGTCAGTGAGGTCAGAGTGGTGACTGCAAAACGTTTCCCTTTCATCTTTCGCCTCTCCTCCCTCACCTGCATGGGGTACTACTAGACAATCATACTAAAACTAGATCTAAAACCAAGTCTGGTTCGTGATCCATATATCAAAGTGGATGAGAACCAAGTCTGGGATTGAAAGTAGGTCAAGAACTGGATCTGATTCAGATATTGCAAAACAGGTATTATATCTAAGTTTCTGGATAGACGGAAAGCAGTTGTAGGCCCATCCCTACATTCAAGTAAGAGGTTATTCAGGAAAATTGAACCACCAAGCTGAAAAGTAGATTTTGGGCTAAGAAGAGATATATATATCAAATTAATTTTGAACAAGTGGCCCATGTCGATGAATACCATGTTATACAGTAAAATGTATGAATTTTGATTGAAATTTTTTTTTTTACTATCGTCATTGATCTTTTTAAAAAACAAACTCAGTGACCATATAATTTGAAAATCATTTCATATATAAAAGTCAAGGTACTAAACTATAGGAAAAACACTATGAAATTGCTCTACAAGGATTTAGATTTTTTAGCCTGAAGTGATATGTTGACATGAAATTGTCCTCTAATAACTATTGTATACAGTGTACATTCCCATTTTCATCAGACACTCTGCTTTGAAATGAGTCGAAGTATCATCAGCAGTTAGATATTGAGAGACATGATGTAGAGATGTGTGAGATTGAAGGTTGACGGAAAGTCAATTATGATGAAGGCATGGCAATTAATTTGTAAGCCTAACAGAAGTAGGAAGGAGTGTAATTATTTTATCAGGTTTTTTCCCTTTTTCTTTCTTATAGAAAGAAGACATGACAATTGTTTGTGAGCGATTCACAACCAGCAAACTTCGTCAGTTTGATGATTTAAACAGCATCAACACATATGGTTTCCGTGGAGAAGCCTTAGCTAGTATAAGTCACGTTGCTCATGTAACAATCACAACAAGAACAGCTTCATCAAAGTGTGCTTACAGGTAGGTATTTGGTGTGCATAATTTATTAAGTTTCTAAAACCAGAGCTCTAGAGGAGAGTTATTTTTTGTTGGTTTTATTAAAAAATGTTGGTAGGTTTTTACAAAATTAAAATATCTAAAAAATTTCAATTTTTACATATTTTTTGCAACCATGCTAATTGTAGTCATCAAATAAAACAATTGAAAGTGAAAGTTACTAGACTGTAGTACTCTAAAATATTTAATTACTAGCTTCTTGGATTTGAGTTTTGTTTATTTCAATTTATCCCATTGTCACCAGAGGATGTTACTCAGATGGAAAGTTGAAAGAGCCGGTGAAACCATGTGCTGGTAACTTTGGTACTCAAATTACAGTAAGTATTCTCTTTAGGATAAAGATTGTTGCCTTTGTAATGTATATATACATTATATACAATATATATGCAAAAGTTCTCATTGAAGGCATTTGAATGATTAAAAAAAAAAATTCAGAACAACGCTCGTAGGAACATTCTATTGTTTTTTGTTAATTTGTATGTAGCATTACTGGCAGATAGAGATAAGTTCTCTTCAAATATTTCTTGAAATTCTGCCCTCGAAATTCAAACTCTTTTTTTCTTTTTTTTTGACAGGCTGAAGATTTGTTTTATAACATCATCACAAGAAGGAAAGCTCTTAGAAGTCCTGCAGAGGAGCATGCAAGAATTGTAGATGTTGTTAGCAAGTAATTAAAACATTATTTTGATATTTTAATAACATTATTTTAGTTTTTGTCTGTTGTTTTTATCTTGGTTGTTGGGATTTGTTGCCTTTTGTTTTTTTATGGGCTGGTTTGTTTGCTTTGGATAGTTTTTTTGTTTGTTATTAATTAGTTCTTGAAGAAAACAAAAAAAAAGTCTTAATGATTATTTTCCATTAATGTGTCAAAGGGATAAGTTGTAACATTGTCCATATTTACAAATAACTAATGACTGATTTTCAAATGTTGGACATTTTTTTTCACCTTATTCATACAGGTATGCTATTCACAACTGCAAAGTTGGATTCACTCTCAAGAAAGTAAGAATAATAAATTTACTTTTTTTCTCTTCAATGCAGAATTTTAATTTTATCTTATACCTGATGCTAAGTTAATTTATTACCTTTCTCACTTCATTCAAATCTAACATAAAAAAAATTCTTATTTTTCACTATGTAAAGATTTATTTGAGCTGATTTCATTTTGTCATCTTCAGATGTTTAAGATGAACGATCAAATTTGTGTCATGTCATTTCTTTCATCAGGTCATTCTTTCCTTGATAGAGCAGACAATAATCATGTTTTTATATCTTGTTTTGACAGCAAGGAGAGAGTATGGCTGATGTTCGTACTTCTCCATCTTCCTCTCATATTGACAATATCAGAACAATTTATGGAACAGCAGTCAGCAGGTAAGAGTAGAAGAAAATAATGTTGTCTCCTTTTTTTTCTGTGTACCCCTATAATAGTTGTTAGTAATCATTGCAGACTGCAACATTGTTTTAAGAGGAAGAAAATTGGTTTGTAGGAATTTCCATTTGGATTTCTTGCTCTTCTTTATTTCTTGTTCTACTAGCTACTAACTTTTTTTCTTTTGCTCGATTTTGTTCAATAATGTCTTTTGCTGGAATATATGATTATTTTGTCATGTAATCGTCTAGGGTTTTTATTGGCTATTACAAACGTAAACTGACAAAACACATATATAAGAGCCGAAAAAGTAGTTTCAAGAAAACGTCGATTTAGTTTATGACTGAATGATTCAATCACTAAAGGTTTATTCAAATGTTTTAACATTAATGCACATATTTATCCCTTCTTTGATGTCTTGCTAGTTTTTATCAGTTTTCATGCGATAATAATTAAATTATGAATAGTAATGTGTTTTGTCGGTTTATTCACACCGATTCCTGACTGAAATAAACCGACAGCACGCATTAGACGCTCTGATAGCGCATTAGACGCTCTGATGTGCTCGGCTGCACCAGTGGTGAATCGACAAAACGCATTACAAACGCATCAGCGCTTAGTTTCGTGCATGGTCATTGCTGGTCAGAAACTGACTAAACACATGAGACTGGGGAATGTGCTATTCATTTTTGTTGTAAACTTACAGAACGTATTACAATCCTTCCCTGGGTGAGGGATGGGAGGGTCAGTTTGATGCAAATGAAGTCATCATTTAGCTACATGCCGCTGTGGCTTATATTTGTATCTTACTACTGTGTTCTGGATTTAAATCCTATGTAACTCTCTATATTACTACATCCTAAAAGGCGTTGATATCATTACAGCCTCTAAAGTTAGGCGCCACCTAAAACACCAATAAAACGAACAAACAAATTTATAAACCAAATTAGATAGACATCAACGTTAATTCTGAATTAAATGAAACTTAATAATGTTTGTTTTATTTCTTGGTAGAAGCTTCAAAAAGATAAATACCAGTTTATACAGGTACAATGGTGAATTGATAACACACATGATCGGCACATAAGCACCACTTGCACGTGAACACAAAGAAACATGCAATACACTAGAAAATCAAACTCACAATTCACAAGCATTAACTAACACTTACCCAGAGACACAGCCAGAGATGAATATGGGTACACAAATGCTAACAACACAATAAACGGAAACTATCAAAACTTGACAGGCATTGAATACATGAGATTTCAAAATGGTCTTGAAAGTGTTTATATTGCTGCAAATGGAACATGCCTCAAAAGGGATGTTGGAAATTGAAAGGACTTCTCGTTAATTTTACAAAGCATAGTTGGCTTTGTTAGAATAAAATTGCCTTTGCTTGATCAAAGATGATTCCTGTTTAGGGTAAATTCTCCGACACTAAACACTTTTCTGAAATTTTTCCAGAGAACTTTTGGATGTTGAACTTGAAGATACCAAGCTTGACTTTAAGATGCATGCTCTGGTCTCCAAGGCTAATTATTCAGTCAAAAAATTGATTTTTCTTCTCTTCATCAACCGTAAGTTTCAATTAGGCAGACCATTATTACTTTTAGTATGGTATCTTAGTTATAACTGTATACTGCATATTTGTCATTTTATTTGATATCTTCAGTTTGCTGATTATAATAGTATAATTTGCCTTTAACCCTTTTACAGCGAGATCTGACTTGAACCGAACTGAAATATGATAACCTTGAAAAATTACATGTTCTTATACCAGATAAATCAGATTTTAGTGAACTGACATATGCCAAAATAGTGCTTGCTAAAATGTCCCTGTGCAATAATATACAGGTACAAGAGCCTGTAGCGAGAGCCTTACACTGCACGCAGAACACACAAAGATCCCAGCTCTAACCATGATTAAGAATCATTACATTAATTTGACGAACACTGGGTTGAATAACCTAACTTAGATAAGTCTTTTAAACTGTTTTTTTACTTAGAGAAATCTTTATAACATGTCTATGTTGCTTACTAACCATCTGAAAAAATTTAAATGATAAATTTAAGGGGAAACAGAGGCTTTTGGCATATGTCCATTCACTAAAATCTGATTGATCTGATATAAGAAAAGGCAAATCTTGAAGATTTTCATGTCTAGTTAGTAGTTTGAGAAATAACCTTAGCGTTGAAAGTGTTAAGAATAATGTAGGGGGGGGGGGGTGGTGTTTAATCTTCTATGACACATTCATTTTGATATATTTGTTATCAAATAAAATAGATTTAGAGGGAACACACAAAAAATGAGGGTATTCACTCATTATACCCATCGACAGGATAGAGAGAATAAGACAACTTTGACCTGTAGGTAGATATGTGCTCTTTTTTCTTGTTATATAGCATATGAATTAATCCCCTGTAAAGAGGTCACACTTATTTTTTTATTAGTATTCAAAATTTGATTGAGTGATGTTCTTTATGGAACTTACAATTACTATCTTGTCATCTGGCATTGACAGATAGGTTGGTCGACTCTAGTGCCATTAGAAAAGCCTTGGATACCTTGTATCAAGTTTATGTTCCAAAGGGAAACCACCCATTCATTTACCTCAGGTTTGTTTTAAACCTCTATACATTTCCTATAAAGTTAATTGTCATTTTTATTTAAGAAATAATGTTTATTCTCATCTCAATTTTCTTTACATCTTTAACTTAGTTTTTGTCATAATTCTTTTTTTTTTTTACAATAACAAAGTTGTAGGAATTTGTCATTAAAGGGAGAATGAATTTTGTTGTTCGTTGCTATATTGTAAAATAAACTGGAATTCAAAGCATTCAAAATTAACTGATGGCACATGGGGAATCACTTTTTTTCTTTTTTTTAAATCCAATTTTGTTATGGAATGGAGACATTATTTCCGTATATATTATATAGCTTATCTAATTTACAGCCTTGAGATCAACCCTCATAATGTGGATGTGAATGTGCACCCCACCAAGCAGGAGGTGCAATTCCTACATGAAGATGCTATCATTACCTCTATACAGGCAGCCATAGAAGAAAAACTTCTAGGATCACATACATCCAGGACATTTTTTACACAGGTATAGCAATGCACATTTTTGTCATTGTGATATTTATTAATAAAAATTGTTAGTAGAATAACACTTTCAATTGTAGCCTCAAAAATCTTTTATAGAATTTGTTTCTTTTCAAATGAGGCTATGTTCATTCATAGGTTGGATGTATAGTGACGTTGGGAGTTATTGTGTTTCGATTTTGGTATTGGTCCTATTTTTATTTATATTGGATTTTATCACTTCTTTGACATACCATATTGTGCCTTGTGTTGATGTGAGAGGTAGTTTTTAATGACAACAACCCTGTACATTTTAGGCCTTACTACCAGGAGTATCTGTGGACATGAAAGCATATGAAAATGATAAAGAAGGTGAGGAGATTTTCTAATAAGATATTTTGATGATGCCCATTTGGCATATTTTTACTTCATCTAATCAACATTTGATTTTTTTATTTAAATAAATTGTTTAAGATACCAGTGAAATGTTTATTTTAGAGAGCAGTGAAAAAATGCAAAATGATTTTTTTTTTTTAGATGCTATGTTCACCCAAATGTTTAAACTGATTTTGAAATGTTTTAATTTTACCAAGCCATGACAACATATAATTTTGTGTATTTTGTAATACACCAGGAGCCAACGAACCCGTGAGAGCAAGCGAGATGGTCAGAACTGACAGCAGAGATCAAAAGTTGGATGCCTTTGTGGGGCAGGCAATTAAAACACACTCCACAAGTTTGCAAAAAGAGGGGGGAAAGAGGTAAAAAAGCAGTGATGATAATCTTCCGCCAATTGGTAGAATTCCGCCTTTTTTGTTTGCCACCAGATTTTTTCCTCTTTTTTTCTGCCACAAACGCAATTTTGGTCGGAGGAAAAAATCACTTTCTCTTCTTCTTTTTCCACTCAACTGACCAACGCGGCTCGACCAACTATTATTGTCAGTCAGTGCGCAGTTCATCGAGGCCGGTTACAGATTGTATAAACTATCTCTCTCTGCCTCTCTCTCTCTCTCTCTCTCTCTATCTCTCTCTCTCTCTCTCTCGCAGTCTATCACACAACCACACACCTTATCTCTCCCCCTGTCCCCCCCTGACCCCTATCAATCAGCCCATTTGGTTCCCTGTAACTCTTTGCACCCCCTCTCATTGTACATCTCCTACTCAATTCCTGCTTACTACCCACCCCTCCCCCCCTTCCTTTCTTCTAACTCCTTAGCACACTCACCCCCTTGCCCTCTCTTCCCCCCATGTCTCCATTCTTTTACTCCTTTAATTTTCGATAGCAATCCTCTCAGTCATTCTGGAAACTATGCATGGTTATACAATATACATATGCCTTCCCAAATCATAAGAGAAGTGCTTTTGTGTTACCTATGTTGTAATTTGGTGTCCTTTGTCTGTTGTTCCATTCTTTTGGAAACTTTTTCATTTTTAACTCCTATTCGATCCTGTTCCTACCGTTTTACAGGAGATATTGCTCTATTCAACCACACTGTCCGATCCAATTACATTCATCTTGGTGCTTGTAATTTCTCAGTGCTTTTAATTTGTGCAAATTGAAGGAATTAACCAAGGCAGAAAGTATGCATGTGAAACAATCCGACGGGAATGTAAACATTAGAAACTACTATTCGATATGCATATTCAATCGTGAAAGTGGACACAGTTGAAAAAGCACTATGCAAGTATTGTGACACATTTTATCACTTATTCAAGCCCAGGTAAGGATTCCATTTTAATTCACCTTAAAAATCAACCAAACATCACTGAGGTCGACCATCAACAAACCAAGTGTTGACTTTCGTATAATGAGGAATCCACCGCTGTTATCCCTCTTTAATGGGATAAAGAAGAAACTGACAACTTTGACCCTACTAGATCTATGGCCAGTATCTAAACATTCGCCCCTAGCTTTCCCCTACCCCCTAATATAAAATAGGATGACAGGGGAATTATTGTTGGTTTTGCGCCTATTTCTGAGGTGCCAATAATTTTTGACAATGTGCTGTTATCATCACTTAAAAGACAAAGGTATACTCTATATAAGACATTTTTATTATTTTTTGTCAATCATCTCTGTGAAATTTCCGCAGCAGGGTCCAACTCTGTTCTTTTATTTAACCTATCATCTTACTTACCTGCACCATAAAGCCCTCAATAAACAAAAGAAAATGAATAACATTTTAGAAGTTAGTTTTTTACCTTTTTTCTTTTTCTGTAGAGATTCCAATTCTTCATCATGCCCCTCTACCAAGTCAAGCAATGCAATGAAGGAAAGCACGGGCCAGACAGTAAAAAAGAGGGACATCAAACTGACCAGTGTCATAGAGCTGAGGGAGGCTGTAAGGGAGATTCACAGTTCAGGTACCTAAATACAATAAAACACAGACTGTCATTACAATTTTATTACAAGGTCAATAGAAATGGAGGGCTAGTTGATTAACAATTTATATCTTTTAAATGCTTTATGATTGAAAATGGTGTGCTATTTTAGGGGAAAATGTTAGTGGGTGTTAGCTTTTAACCTTTTTTTTAATCTTTCTCGTTCCACAGCTCTGAAAGAGTTACTCCAGAATCACACATTTGTTGGTTGTGTTACAGAAAGACATGCCTTGATTCAACACAGTACTAAGCTATATCTTGCAAATACATTCAACTTAAGGTAATCATTTGTTTTGAAAGCTGTGAATTATTTAAAGTCTGTTTTTGTATTGATCAATAGGTTTTGTCATGATTCATATTTATTTCTCAGAAAGCAATTGATGTTATGCTTTTACTATTTTTCTCTGTTTTCAGCAAAGAGCTGTTTTATCAAATACTTCTTCAAGATTTTGGAAATTTTGGTGTCCTACGACTGCATGTGAGTATTCAACGATTGTTTGAAATATGTAATCTTTACCTTGCTGGGGCAGAAAAATGGGAACGAGAGATCTTTTAAAAAAACCCAAAAACAACAAGGTCATTAATGCCACATGCAACTGGGATTCAACTTCACAACCACTCAACACTAAAACACGCTGCTCTTTGAGGGATCTGGAATAAGAGGGAAAAGATGAATTGTTAGATTGGGATATTGATTTATACATGTTTCAGTATATGTGTGTTTAGTAAGGTGATGGCGGAAAACATACTTGGGGAATAATCAGGTTCTATTCACATGGTCAAGTAACAAAGGTGAATAAAAATAACACACAGCGTCGCCAAATGGTCAACCTAATTATAACGGCAAAAGTCAAGTACACACCATTAACTGCGTCATTGACCTCTACTCCCGTTGGACAGCCCGAGACACCTGCAATCGGTGCATGCAGTGATGATAAACCTGACTTATGAATGTTACATTCTGTCTATTCACTCAATAATTGTCAATCATATACACAGGGGAGTCTCAGTCACAGATAGAGGAAGGGTGTGTGTAGGGCAGGGAGAGCAAATCTTGAGATAAGAATGTTTAACTTTCTTAAAGAAGAAGATTTTCTACGGGTCAAATTATGACGTTGATTTTTGAAAATTTCTAAAACAAAAATTCATAGAGATAAAAACGGAACACGCGGTTTTCAAAATTTTTGTTTGAGACTAAAGGCTCACAAAATATAAATTAGGTAACAGTAGATGCTGAGCAACTAGAGAGGATTTTATCAGCGGGATGGTGAAAATTAGGAATTGAAAGTGTGATGCATTACAGAAAACAATAAATCTAAATTTTGACTGTCCAGTGTCAGGTGATTGCCTGACAAGGTCTAGTTGTTCCAGTTATGGCAAATAAAATGTTTTGGGTAGGGTAGGGATGGTGATGCAATACATGTCATGTTTCTTATGCAGTTGATTATTTTCCCGTGCACAGGCAATAGTTTCACTACAAAATCACATCTCTCTCTCTCTCTCTCTCTCTCTCTCTCTCTCTCTCTCACTCTCACTCTCTCTTTTATGGACTAGCTTGAATCATTTAAAAAAGATTACAGAGCACAAAACTAATAATGACTTATCTTAATCGCATTTAGTGTTACCTTTTTATAACTTACCTGACATGGAACCTACAATCTTCCTGATAATACTCATGTTTAAAAAATCAAAATCGTGTGTTTCGTTTTTGTGGTACAGGAAAATGTATTACAAAAATACCCTGTCTAATCACAGAAAATTTGAGTCACATGTTATATTCACTGCCACGGAACCACAAAAGTGTGAGGTATGCAATTCACACAAGATTACAGCGATAGAATAGTTTAACCAAATTAAACAATCATTTGATAACAACTTGCGACGGTGCCGGTGTATTGGGCAGTTGTAATTCACATGTACTGCACAGGAGCCGAGATGTTGATCCCAAGGGAATATTCAGGGTGCGTGACTGCTGTCAACGGGGTGTCGGTAGGTGGCCGCCGGTGATTTTATGGCATCTAATATCTGGCTGGCTAACTTAGTTGACCACTTTTAGGAGGAAAGAAAACACTGTGAATTGTGCAGACCTGTAATACGACAAATGCACCCCTTTTGTTGTTTTCTCTCTCTCTATCTTTGTTATGCTGCTGTTTGTAGTCTGAAACAAACTGCTGTTTGGAAAACCCAAATCATAAATGTTTTTTGTGATGTGATGTTGCACATCTTTTCTTATTCTAAAAATAGCATCAATGGAACTCCTCAAATAGAACTATTTTTTTTGCAAAATTGGTAAAAAAAAAAAGCATTTAAAGTGTTTGGTAACTTTGAGCCCGAGATCTATTCTATTTTCTTTGTTTTTTAGGCTCATTCAGCCTAAAGAGATGCACTCATGTATTTTTGTCACCATGTACAGGCTCTTGGCAATCGTTTACCTTTCCAAATTTCTTTTACATTACAATCTATATTTATCAAGTCTATTATGATAATAATTAACAGTTGCATGTCAGACTTTTATACATTTGCTTCTTATTTGCATCCTACCTTCTGTATATATTTTATTTTATTTTTATTTCACTTCAATGCATTTATATTTTGTTTAATTATATGTTAAAGTAAATAATCTGTGACGATGAATGAGATGTATATTTCCACTATAAGGATTGATTAAGTACCGTCTTGTTTTATCTTAAATCTAACAGGTTTGAGCATTCTTGTTACTTCTCCTTATCAATGAATAAACCAACTGGAATTGCCAAGGATTGGTTATTTTATTTCTGTCCTTCCTCTCTCTTTTTTGGTTGATCTGACACAATTTTTCTGAGGTGTGTTTCTTGTTAACTACTATTTATTTTATAACCTAGTACAGGCAGTGTGGAGTGTAGTGACTATCTAAAAACAATTGTTTCCTTTTCCAAGGAGCCAGTGTCTGTTAAAGAGTTGATACTATTGAGTCTGGATTCAGAGGACAGTGGTTGGACTCCAGCCCATGGCCCTAAGGAGGACATGGCAGAATATGCCACCCAGTTCCTTATGTCCAAGGTGGAGATGCTGCAGGACTACTTTAGTCTGGAGATTGATGAGGTGGGGGTCGTAGTCTACTTAGGAAGGTATTTGGAATGTAACCTGTAATTGTAATAGAAGTATAAAGAATAGAATGGATGAGGATGGGGCCCTGATTTGACAAGGAAGGCATTTTGATTTTGTTTTCTCCTGGAGATGTGTAGAATGATCATTGGTTTGCCCATTTATCATTTGTGGTGGGAAAACTCAGTGAAGGGCAATTTGGATTGGACTTTTCCTAGACTGTGAAGTGCTAAGGCAGAGAGTGGTGGTGAAATAGTCTTTGGTTTCTTAATTAGGAGTCGGAGGGGGGGGGGGCAGTAAGAAATCTTTGACAATGTGTCAATAATCTTTGCAGAGTTGAGTTTAAAGAATTGAGCTTTATTAGCGATTTTTACTGTGAATTTTCAATGTGCATATAATATATAACTTGTCTTTACACAGCATGGGAACCTGTTGACTTTGCCTATGTTGCTGGACAATTACACGCCTGTGATGGATGAGCTTCCTCTCTTTATTTTACGACTCTCGACTGATGTAAGTATCCATCTAGCTGTCTACATACTTCAGTTTGTGCTCTCTTGTTTCACAGCAAATGGAGTAACATTACTGATAGTCTAGATCAGATTTCTAAGAGATAGTTTGGGTTTTGCTATGAGATTATAAGATAACTTAATGTTTCTTGTCAAAGAAAAGAAAAAGGAGCTGAGAGTAAGAGAAAGTATTTTCCCACAAAATAATGTTTTTTCAGCTTCGCTTCTCATTTAATATTCATTTTATGCAGTAGTTGCTTATTTTTCTTTCCTTTTTTATACTTTACGCTTTCACTGCAAGGTCTGAATTATACGCAAAATCTTTAAAATGTATGTGTGCTTATACCAGTCAGTGAACTGACATATGCAAAAGGCCTGATTATCAGGTTTTGGCATATGTCAGTTCACTGAAATCTGATATATCTGGTATAAGAACAGGCATGTTATGAGGATTTTGGTGGCTTTAGCAGTGAAAGTGAAAGGGTTAATTGTCACTCGATGGATTTGTCGAGCATTTTATTCTCCCCTTTTTTAATTTTGTCAACGGAACAGGTCAATTGGGATTCAGAGAGAGAGTGCTTTGAAACCATCTGTCAAGAAACATGTAATTTCTATGCAATGAGAAAAAATCCTTTGGAGGAATCTGACGATTCTGTAAGTCACTTTGTTCTATTTAGTGGTTTTATTGTCATCTTTGTATTAGTAATTTTGTAGAGTTTTAACATAGTTCAGGAAATTGCAATGGTAAAAAAATAGTCTAAAAGGTATTCATTTTTTCCCTTAAAAAATGTTTTTATAACAAATATAAATTAAATCTTAAAAAAATTATCATCAAATATTCTGAAATGGTAGCGGTTATTTTTTTCAGTCATAGCTAATTAACTTTGATTTAAAATCTGATGATAGTTTTTTTTTGCATCCATGTTAAAAAATAAATAAATGGCAGTTGTTTGGTTTGAAGATTCATTCTGCTTAATAAATTTGTTTTCAATTGATAATTGCACAGGCTAAATTTAGGTCAATGAAAACATTATTTTACATGTTTTGATTTGGCTGCTTACACTTGTTTTTTATGTGTGTTTCGGATACTACTTACAACAGACAGTGTTCTTTCCGTGGGTGTCAGCAGATTTGCCAAATATTCTGATTTTGTTTTAAAAAAATTCATTTATCCTAGGCTCATGGAAATGACAATGAAAATATTGCTGAGAAACTTTTTTTTAACCCTTAACATGCTGAAACTGAATTAAGTGTTAACTTCTAATGTGCATTGCCGTTTCTTAACTTCAAAATTATAGTATACTCTACGGAATGGCCGAATGCAAAAAACCATGAGGTTAAAAGAATTCTTGAATTGTTTCTCTCAGCTTTAAAAGATTTTTCTTTAACTCTTTCACAGTGAGGTCTGATTCTAACCCAAATAAAATATGCAAGATCTTGAAAATGTACATGTTCTTATACCAGATAAATCAGATTTCAGTTAACTGCCGTATGCCAAAAGCCTGAATTTCAAGGGCGTTCAAAAGAGCCTCTGTTGAGAAGACCTATCTCTTTCAATAAGATTATCATAAATTTATTGATTCCAATAGTTTGAATCTGTCCAGGAAGAGTCTAGACATGCCATTGGTAACACTGGTTGCAATAACAACCCAACTATGCCTGCTGAAGGTAGCTCTAGAATTCTGCAAAATTTTCACTGCCAAGGTGAATATTTTAGCTCATTAAAGGTTGTTGGAAGTATCTAATGTACACAGTTTGTACATAGCTTGATAATAACTTGGAGTTTCTTGAGAGTTTCATTCCCTTAGCTTGAGTAGTTTAGGAGAATACAATAAACTCTGATACGGTTGATTCAAATCCCTGTCGCCCAAATTGCTCAGCAGTGGGAATGACATCATAGTGCCCAAAATGGCTTAGCATGGTAAGAGTTGAAGGTAAGTATTTGTTCCCACAAAGTGCGAATCATAGGGAAATGATAATTGTGAGTACTATGTGCCTGACGGTACGTCCATTATTGTGTTGACATTGTTTTCTTTCCTGTAGGAGAGTGGTTCTGGAGTAAGAGCTGCCTCTCAAAATGGATGGAGGTGGACAGTTGAACACGTCATCTACCCGGTCCTCAAACAGACATTCCTGCCGCCCTCGGCCATGGAGGACGACAGAACCATCATTCAGCTGGCAAACCTGCCAGACTTGTACAAAGTTTTTGAGCGGTGCTGACCAAAATACAAAACCTGATACTGTATTATATTCTGTACAAAGTATTCTAGAGAGTTGCTATAGTGGGTACGGTACTTACTTTTACTTGATCCCTTTTGTGGTTTTGAGATAGGGGGAGCGGGGCATGATGGCAATACCTGAAGGTCCAGCATCACCAGATCCTCCCTGTCTTGCTGGCAAGTGTTCAGTGGCTAGGGCTTCAATATCTGTCACACAGAATTTGTATCTAGTCATTTTAAAACCGATGTGTTGAATAAATAAAATGTATGCATTCACCATCATGCAGTTGATGACGGAGAAGCACACCTTCTTCCAATATTTCACAGTTCTCCTTTCATCTAAATATGTATACAACATCATATCTGATGGTCCACTCCTGCCATACATTTATTGTAATCAAGGATCATGTCTGGTTTGGGTACGATTGTCCTCTCCGCTCTACCGCGCTCCCTTGTTTCAACTTCCGTTTTGGTGGCGAGACTTCGTGGAGAGAAGCAGTACCATATTTTTTAAAGACTTTTTTTGTCTATAGGCCACTGCCAGCACATCATTTTGTCTGAAGTAGGATTTTTCTCCTGATTGTAACTGCTTCTTGAGGCCCTGTGTTAGTCCTTTTCTATTACGCCGAATGGTGCCGGTCAGGTACGTGCGCATAACGAACAGTTCTTTGACCAAGTCCAAGCTGGTGAAGAAATTGTCGCAGAAGACGTGATATTCTTTTCTTAGCAGGTTGGCCATCTCTATAAGTTTGATGACGACGCGGTGAGATGGACTACGGTAATCAGCGGTGTTGTCGTGCTTACCTCGGTAGACGAAGAACTACATGACATAAGCCGAAATAGGCTTGCATAAAACCCATTATTTGATTCCCCATTTGTAGTGGTGCTTGTTTGGAAGGTACTGAATGAGTTGCGTCTTATTCTTGGTACTAATGAGGCTTCCGTCGACGGATAGCTGATCCCTAGGGACATAATAGTACTTGAACTTTTCGTTGGCAGCCTCTACGATAGGTGCAAAGCGTGCACACGGATCGAAGTCAGGATCGCGGGGCGTGAGAAGGGGATTGCGGACAAGATGTAGAAATTTCAACAAAAGTTGAAAACGCTCTCTGGGCATCACCTTGCCAAACCATGGAGTGTGTTGTGAATCAGTAGTTGACCAGTAAGAAAATAATGTTGGTTTTCTGATCAGTCCAATAGAATAATGGCTACGAAAGCCTTCATTTCTACGACAGATGATTCGAACCAATTGCGCACACTGGATCTCCGAGATAAAGTTGGTCGACGTTCCTGAATGAATTTCGCAGCATAGCTGTTTGTGTGGTTCACAATGCTAGTTATCAAATCAATAGGGAAAAAAAAGAAGAAAAAAATCGACTGGATCCTCACAGTTGTCAGGAATATTCCTTGGACCCGTTGCCTGGTCAAATACAAAAGGATCTGGTCGGTCTTCACCCTCCTCATTATACACCCTGAACCACGGATGGACAGTTGAAGTTTCTGCTTCGTCACTATCCTTATCACTATGTCTATCATCAGTATCAGATTCTGATAAACTTTCCTGAAAATTGGACGATTCCTCTTGAAAATCACTCAATGCAGAATCCGTATCCTCACCAGAAGCCATAATTCACAAATTCACACAAAGAAAAATATGTATCCACAAAATAATTCGTAAAAAAATTATCAAAATTGAAGAAAATGACTTAAAATGGTATGAATCGAGAGCGTAAAATTAAATGAATCGGAAGTGGCGGTAACGTAAAAACAAGGATCGAGCGAAAACGAAACAAACCTTGAAAATTCGAAATATCGGATTGGTCGTATTTTTCGGCAAATCGGCTCTACCGTATCAAAAGGGTTAAACACTCTATACAAATCATGGGTGTTGCAGATAATGTGATGGCAGGTAGCAATATAACAAGTTTTCAAGTGTATTTATAGACCCTCAAACCTAGTTATATCGCCATTCTCATCTAGCTGGTATTTATAGACCCTCAAACCTAGTTATATCGCCATTCTCATCTACCACCAGCTTTTGGTTTTTATATAAAAACACTAAGGAATTACTACCATGAGCCAACACATTGTCTGTGACATTCATGACTTGTATAGTGTATTTACTTGTTTTACCGCCAGCCTAAAGTTTTGTCGTTCCCTTATTCAGGGGGAAAACCTCTCAAACACTCGCTTATCACTTTCATTCTTTCGTCAGTGGTCACTATATCATTGAACGTCCTCCCTGTGATCCCAGAGGCAATGAGTTCTTTCACCTTCCTTATTATCGACTTACCCCACTGCGCAGTGTGTTTTCATTAGACCGCCAACTTTATGTGTACCCCCACACTTGGTGGTTTAACGAGATGTAAGTGTAGGGGATGATCTGTTCCAGAGCCAATACAGTGGAGCTTCATGCATAACAAGAGCGTGGGTATAACGATACTTTTTCAAATCCCCATTTCTCTATAAATCTCCACTGTAGATGAAAATGGCAGTAAAACTTTATAACTATAAGAGCTGCTGGTGTTACGAGGTATGAGTGTAGTTAATGATCAACATTTGCATTAGCTATGACACACATAGGGGCCTACACGTCACAACGGATAATCCGAAAGCGCTTAGTTCAAAGCTAACATTAATCCAAAAGCTTTCATTTCCTTGATTTTTTTCTTTAACCCTTTCACAGCAAAGTCTGATTCGAACCCCGCTGAAATATGCAAAATCTTGAAAATGTAGATGGTCTTATAATATGATATAAATGTAATTTCAGTGAACTGATATAAGCCAAAAGCCTGAAATTCAGGCTTCTTGGCATATGTCAGTTCACAGAAATCTGATTCATCTGGTATAAGAACAGGCAAATCTTGAAGATTGTTGTGTCTTTGCCTTAGCATTGAAAGGGTTCAAATGTATAGGATTAGGATTGAATCCAAAATTTCACTATGGTTTAATCCGAAAGAATTTAAAATCCCCAAAGCGCAAACTTTTTTTCGGATGAATGTGACTTGGAAAATCAGGCACTGGCCTTGAAAGTCAAGTACATGCAGGTAAGAATAATTGAAACAACTTGATAGCTAGTGACCATAGGACGTACAGCTAACCTGTCAGTCATTACCTGGGGCACGCCCGTATCCCCTTTGCTCAACCACCCCTTCCAACCCCAAGCGCCTTCTCCCAGTTCCCACACTCATTTAGTTTGCTGTCTTGTTAAAAGGGAGAGCGTGTGTGTGTGTGTTTGTTTGTGACTTATCCTGACATAGATAGGACGTTTTTGACATGACTGCTTGACAGGAGATGAATGGGGCCAGAGAAGGGGATGAGTAGGTAGGGCATGTGTTTGTTGTTTGCCCACAGCATCATCCCTACAAGGGGCGCTGTTGGCTCAGTGGGTAGCCTGGCCGCTTAAATGTTAAAATTGGCTTTCTAGATCTTAGTCTTAGTGGACTTAAATCCACATTCATATCATGGGCTTCCTGTATTGTTCTGTTCTAAATTATGTGATTTCTTACTCTTTTCGGCGTTGTGTGTCCTGTCATCATACGTATCCTTATGACACACTGACACTGACACACATTACAGATACAGACAATAAAGTTGATGGTTGTTAAAAAGAGCCATAATCCCAAATACGGAAATAGTTTAAGAAACCCTAAGCATTTTGGATTATCCGTTATGAGGTATAGTACATACCGTGACATATTCCTGTACTTTTAATGTACATTAGTACATAGTGGTTTTACGGATGATATTTTGCAGATTTTGAAGTTTTGCTTAGTTCTTATTTCACATGGTGTGTAGTAACATTAACATCATAGATTGGTTAGTCATTTGTTGTGTAAAAGTATGTGTCTATCATTATGTTATTATATGTATATAAACATGTAAATTTGCCAGTAAGTGTGCAGTATGCTAATGTACAAATGTAGATGGATAACTGGTAACTTAATCATTGTAATTGTAAGCTTGATGATTATTTTGTTCAGAGATGCCAAAATTCCTCTTTCCTCCCATTGTCGACAAATTCTGACGAGAAGTTACAATAATGTTTGAGTGTCTTGCACAATAAAAATCATTAGATAAGCCTTGTAGTCTTGCATACATTATTTCATTACATTTTGTTAGAGATATTTCACCTTT